>BLQM01000165.1:33126-57931 GCA_012489335.1 Triparma laevis f. inornata
TTACGGTCGCAATGAGTCTCCATGAGGAACGAAGCGACGAGTAAAGTAGAGAGCGCGTTATCCGTGTCGCTAAACTCTAACACGCTAATGTTCGTCGCTACGCTCGTCGCAGTTTCAGCATATGAGCGGGACGAGGGGACCGGTTGATTTCGTTGAGACGCCGAGTCATATTATGGAGTATTTTGTTAGGGATTGGAGGAGTTTGAAGGAGTTTGCGGTTAGGAGGGATGGGAAGGTTATCGAGGAGGAGGTGAGGAGCGAGAGCGACGAGACATTAAGGATATTATAAACTCTAACCCCCCCCCTCCCCCCGCAGGATGTTAAGGAGGGAGAGAGAATCAAGGGCATGTTCAAGAACTTGGAGAAGAGACAGCAGACTCTTTACTCCGAGTACGACCAGGTGCTGTTTGGACCGACAGTGATGGACGACATGGACTCCGGCATTATTTTAGAAAACCTGCACGGAAAGTACGGAATGCCCTACGCTCATGGCACGCACTGGCAGAGCACCTTCGGGCATTTGAACACGTACGGAGCGGCGTACTACGCTTACCCGTGGGCTCAGGGTATCGCGGGGAATATTTATAACGAAATGAGCAAGGTCGGATTGATGAATAGAGAGAGCGGGGAGAAGTTCGGGAGTTTGTTGAGGCCGGGGGGTAGCAAGGACCCCTTTCAGCTCGTGGAGGATTCTTTGGGCAGGCCATGGAGTGGAGCGTAGAGGAATAAATTTTCTTGTGTTTTATTATGGAAATGGAAAGAAGATTTGTATTAGTGCTCAATTATTCATGTAATTCGTGTATTTGTATTTAGCTTTGGATTTGCTGACGCTGCTTCGATTGGAAGTAAGTCCACTTCTTGCCTCCAGATTGGCCTCTGCGACGATGTGTTAAAAATTTTGCGATCGCTATCTATACTCGTCGTCTTCGTAGTTCGTAGTTTGCTCTCTCTCGTACCTCCTCTTCTTAACTTCGCTCTCCAAAACCTCGACGGCCTCTTGGGGAGAACTAACTCTGCGCAAGTTAACGGGGGTCCCTCCGCCCCCGTTGATCTTCTTCTTCCAGTTCTCCATCTGAAGCTCCGTAAGAGATTGCTGGAGGCGCTGGAACCTGTTCTCACTCTGCGCGCTCCAGCCTCCTCCGTCGTAGCAAATCACGCCGCGAGTGAAATCCCCGTCGAACGCGGGGGAGGAGTAACGGTTGAAGAACTCCTTGGCGGACTCCATGGTGGCGGACTCGGGTTCCTTCAGGTCGGAAATGTACTTGCAGGCGAGGCTGGAAGGGCGGACGCCCTTGAGCTGCACGATCACAGAGGCGCAGTTCGTTTGGGAAGAATGGGTCAGCTGCGACGAGTGAAGCGAGTCGCATGAAGATTGGTGTTGCGTAATTAGCCGAGTTATAATTGCGTAGGATTGAAGGTTTGCGTGTGCGTTTAGACTAGGGCTACCAGCGCAGACAATTTACGACCATTACTACAGTATTATTACAGTATTCACAGCTCATCGCTTCGCTCCTCGCAGTTCCCACCTTCTCGCAATCGAGCGACGAGAGGAAGTCCAGCTGGGAGGCGGATCCCGCGAAGGTGATCGTCAGGGGGAGCGTTCTAGGGCCGCCCGAGATCGCATCGATCGATTGCATTGAGGTTGTGACGCTAGGGCCGACCGAAAGGTTATCGGGCATCGTTTGCATTATGACGCCGATGGGATTTTGGATTTTGGGGTGTGTTGGGGTGGGTAGCGTCGAGGTATGAGGGAAAGTTATGGTTAGGATATGATACTGTTCTATGTCTATGTCATCTGTTGGAAGGATAGCGGACCGTAGATCACAGAAAATAGGTCTGTAATCAGGGGTGAATGTTGAGAATCTGGGACAGCGTTTCATCTATCAGCTCAATGAGCATGCGTCTCATCATCTTGCTTCTGTCGTTAGCGGCCTCGGATTGCATCCTATTCCCCACTCCACTGCGGTTATCCTCTAGGATTCCTTCCTCATTTCCCAAACAATCGCTTCTCACATCGCTCCGTCCCGGTTCCCTTACTCCGCCTTTGCCTCAAACATCCTCCTCCACCAAACCGTTTCAGTTCACCAAAAGCCGACCAGGGATCGAAGCTTTAAAACGCTTCACACAGTTGCTTTCTCAAATCTCCACCTTACCTCCTCTCCAACCTCTCTTGATCGAGGACAAGTCCGACGACGCCCGACTCCAGTTCCTCCAGACGTACGAAATCCTAGATCAGCTCGATTGCTGCGATGCAAAGTATCATACTTCCGGAAAAAGCGACGTGATCTCGCTGACTGTCACTCCCACTATCACCACCACCGCCACGATAACAAACGAAGACAAAGTCACCGAAGACGAAGGTAAGAAGCTGTGAGGAGCAAAGCGATGAGCTGATATATCGCTCTCGCTCCTCGTTATAATAAGTGCATAATGCTAACTCGTCGCTTCGCTCATCGGACTTCGTCCTCGGCTCCTCGCTACGCTCGTCGCAGTCACAGCGAAAATAAAAGACTGGGTGAACCTGAACCTTGTCACGCGCAATTTATGCCCGTACACGGCGAGCCCAACAGTCTCATCAACGAACCTGGAGAAGTTCTCTCCAGGCCGCATTCTCTACGGCACGCACACGACGACAACATCATCGTCACCCCTTCTCGTACTTCTCTCGCAACTAAAAATAATCCTCGAAATGTTAGAAACAGGCGATGAGAAAACCTCGAAGGGTAATCCGGGAATTTCGTCGATCCTCCATTCGGCTCCGTGTTACGACGACGATTTTCAGGGGTGGTGCCAGCTATTCAATCTGTTGCCCGCGATTCTCGAGTCATCGAATTTAGACAAAGATCTCTGCGTAGTAAACTTTCACCCTCGTTACTCTCTCCCTCCGAGGTTCATCGGTTTCGGTCACATGCATACTCTCTCGAAATTGAAACGATGGATCAAGGCGGTAAGAAGCGGGGAGGAGCTGCGAGGAGCGAAACTACGAAGATGTGTCGCTCTAGCTCCTCGCATTGAGAACATTCTGAACTAACTCGTCGCTTCGCTCCTCGGCTCGCTCAACCAGTCTCCTGAGCCAAACGACGATGACATCGCAGCTTCGGGGGAGTTCCAACGTCAAATGCCTCACTCGACGTTGAATGTTTTGTGGGCGAAGCACATGGAGGAGGGCGAGAACGACCGTGATTCGAGCGAGTTGTATACGAATAATTACCTTCGCTACATGGAGCAGAAGAAGAATGTTCGCGTAGTTGACGTGTTGGCGTTGCATGGTAAAGGCGGCTCAGGCGAACAATTTCAGTCGAAGCTCGAAAAATTAGAATCTCTTACCTCCGGAACTTCGTACAAGTATTTAACGGCGCCGTTTGATGGTGGTCAGTGGTGGAAATTAAAACCCGGAGAGCGATCCTTTGAAGCTACGGTGTACGACGGGTTTGAGGAAAGCGTTGAAATGTTAAAAGCAAGGTGAGGAGCGAGGAGTGCACGACGACAATGAGAAGCGAAGCGACGAGGATGTGGAGCGAGAGCGACGACGGATCGCATTAAGAACATTCTAACGCTTAACCAGTCTCGAACAAAACAAACCTCGAGTAATAATCGGACACTCTCAAGGCGGTATATTACTCGCAGCCGTCCTAAGTTTATGCGGCGCTGACGCATTCAGAGAAAACGGCGTTGAATTGTTGATCTTGAATGGCTTGGCTAACCCGAATCCGTATCCGTTTAAACGTTCGGGATGGAATAAAAAGGTTAAAGAATTGAAGGTTGTGGTCGTGAGGGGGGAGAGTGACACGATGAATCCTCCGGAGCAGGCCGATAAATGCATTGAGGGGATGAAAGAAGCTGGGTTTGAGGTTGTTGTTGTTGGGCATGTCGGTGGGCATGCTTTTCCCCAGGAAGAAACCTTACTACGCGAAATTTCAAATATAATGCAATGAACGTTTAATAAAAATGTCGGTATTTACTTAACGTACCCATCCAAACTCAATTGTCTCGGATCGGCCGTAACGCCGGCAAGTTGATGAACCCTGACAACCAATTTCTGCGGCGATGCGTAGAGTTCGTTCAACCTCCCTCCTCCTCCACCACCTCCTCCTCCTCTCCTCCCCTTTCCTCCTTCGACCTCCCCGCCGTCCCCCTTCCCCCCCTTCCTGAACTTCACTCCACTCAGCTTCACGGCTTTCTTTCTGTTGATCCTGTGCTGCTCTTCGTCGGCGAAGCTCGAGAACATTTGAGAGCTTTTGCACTTGTCTAGGAAGACCTGTGGAGCGAAGCTACGAGTTAGTATATATAGGCTCGTAGTATAACTCGTCGTTATAACTCGTAGTATAACTCGTAGTATATACCTCGTAAAGCGACGAGCTGACAACGCATGATTATTCATTCTAACTCGTCGCTTCGCTCCTCGGCTCGCTTCACTCGCCGCCTCACCTTCAAATTTTCAAGCTCGGCCTCCTTCCCCCCTCCCCTAACTCCTCCCCACTACACAACTCCTCCGCCAATTCCTCGACCACCCTCCCCTCCTCCACCCCCTCCTCCACCCCACTCCCCCCCCCCTGAAGTTCACCATGACCAACTTACAAACGTGCATTCTAATAATATTACTGATCTCCACCACAAATCCCCCTTGCTCCACACTCGGCTCGTAGATGGGCGTGATTTTCGTGACAGCCACTCCCCCAATCCCCTTGGTCACCGCCTTCCTACTGACGTTATTGATCTTTCCATAGCTCTCCTTCAAACTCTCCAGCAGCTTCACCTTCCCCGGCATTCCCCCTCTGCCCCCTCCCCCGCCCCCGATGCCCAACGCGATGTCAACCTGGCTCCTTCCGACGTCCCTCGTCACCTCAAACTTGACGCCGTCCGGGTGATCCAGATTCAGAATGGCGACGCCTTCCGGAACCTCTGCGTCCTCCGGCAACGCGCTTGCGGGGTAACCGACAATGTACGGCACCGGCGCCTGGAAGAAGTCGTTCAAATTGTGCGGGAGCAGCGGAATCATCGGCGCCACCCAAAGCAGCGGTTTCAGCAAATACACCAAACCCAGCACTGTACTACTGAGCATCGACAGCTTGGTGGACAGCACGATGAGCTGCGTCTCCTGCGATGAGCGTAGCGAGTCGCATGAAGATTGGAGTTGGCGAATTAGAAATGATGATAACAATAAGTAGCGACGAAAGCAGCGTCGACGTTGAGACTGGAGCTACTTGCGAACGCTGAATTTCTGTCAACATTTCGAACAGAAAGATCACGTTCTCTCGTCGTCGCTTCGCTCCTCACTTCGCACCTTCATCAACTCGCCGATCACATCTGCGAGGATGTCGGCTGGGACGACCGAGAACAGCGGCGGAAGCGCCCACTCCTTGGTCGCGCTTATGCTCTCCCTTCTCAGCTTGTTCCACGGATTCTTGAACCTGTCGATCAACCCTAACTCCCCCCCTGATATGTTCATGCTGTTGTACAAAATGCTCTCCCTGGTGCTGCGACGAGCGTAGCGAGGAGCGGCGAGCGAGGCGAGCGTGTTAGTGGTGGAGATAGTGTAAACGAGGAGAGGAGCGAAGCGACGATATGTTTGTTTTTCCGTAGAATAAATTCGCTTGCTCGCAGTGCAAGTGGTGGAGATAGCGAAAACGAGGAGAATAAATCCACCAGCTCAACTCGTCGCTTCGCTCCTTGTTGTGGTCTTTCGCTCCTCGCAGTTTCTCACCTCTCCGTGCAGTCCTTCAGCAGCTTGTTGATGGTCGGGACGGGTCTGAAAGTGATGGGCGGGAGGTGGCTGCATACTTGGAAGCTCACAAATTCCCCGACGTCGCCGTCGATGTTCACCGTGCTGTACCTTATGAAGGTCTGTTTGATGAAGTCCAACGTGTCGTAGCCGTGCTTGTCGAACCTGTGTGTGAGTGGGGAGCGGCGAGCGAAGCGAAGCGAGCAGTGTTAGTTAACAATCGTACGGACACTCGCACGTTCACTCCTCGTTGTCGTCGTTCGCTCCTCCTCCAACCCCCTCACCCTGGAGCCCCGTCCACTGGCAGCCTGCCTATTCTCTGGGCGGCGATGACGTCCCACAATACCCTGAAATGCAGGTCGAAGTGAGGGATGCGCGTCAAGATGCAGTAGACACGAGGAACCTCCAAACTCCCGACCAGCCTGGGCTGGGTGACGCAGACGCCGTACAGCGTCGAAGAGTTGGTCTGCCCGTCCACCAATCCCGTGTCGTCGTTGAAGGTGAAAATGAAGCTCCCATCGCCGCGGTGGCAGTAGGGCCCGTAAAATATGGCGTTAACGTCGCTCATGCTCTCCTTCAAGTTCACCTGCCGCACACTGATCCCCTGGGGGAAGCAGAAGTTGGCAATGCTATCCGCGCTAGTGGGCAAATCCTGCGGCGAGCGTAGCGAGGAGCGGCGAGCGAAGCGAGCCGTGTTAGAAATGGGTGGGGGTGAAGGTGCTTGAGCATTCAGACTAAAGCTACGTCGCTTCGCATTGTACGACCTTCCGCTCCTCAAGTGCATGAGCATTAGACTAAAGCTACATCGCTTCGCATTGTTACTCCCTTAAATAATCGTATTCCCAGCGAGGAGCGAAGAGACGAGTTCGTAGACAACGTGTTCCTACTTTACGAGGAGCGAAGGAACAAGTTCACAGACCATGAGTCCTCGTTCATAGACAACGCGTTGTCTACTTTACTCGTCGCTTTGCTCCTCGCAGTAACTTGTCATAATTGCGTAGCGAAGAAAGATGCTTGCAAGCTTCCGGAGCGCTAATATCGTATTCATAGCTCATCGCTTCGCTCCTCGCTGGGCTTCGTCCTCCCAGTTCCTCACCTTGAACCCGTCCTTCGCTCCGTAATGCATCAAAACGGTGGGCTTCACCTTGGGCGGCTCGACCACCTCAACCTTGCTTTTGTTGAAGTTCCCGAAAAATCCTCCGGCCTTCTGCTTCAGGTTGAGGGTTATTTCGTCAATCAAGTTGTTGTAGACGTGGGGCTTGGTGGATCTGTTCTCCAAATCCGCGCCAACCACAAGGAAGTGGTCGAAAGTGGGCGTTCCTCCGCCCCCCTGCATCGCCGACGAGACGCTCGTTGCGGCGGGGTGAGGGGAGACTGGTTGGGGTTTATTGAGAGGAGACACTGAGAAGTCCTCATCGACCTTATTAATATTCGCCCTAATATTATTGTGCAGACGAGTCGAGTCTCGAGTCTCATCTACTTCCTCAGCCCCCTTTGATTTAACCTGTCCCCCTTGTCCCCCCTGTCCCACTTTCCCGCCTACGCTAAAACTGCGCTGTCTATTACTATTATTTATACTATTATTTTTATTACCCCCCCCAATGTTATTCTCCTTGTCCTCCTTCTCATCGTACCTACAGGGCAAAGCCGAGGGCAAAGCCTTCGGGGACACGGAGGCCTCCGGAGTCGAAGAGCGAGTCGACGACGAAGGGGATATGATGCCAGGTCGGCCCGAGCTCATCTCCTCCGAGGACATCTCCTCGTCGCTGTCGTTTACTCTAGCGCTGGGCGAAGAGTTCGGCGAAGAGTTGTCATCGTTTTCCACCTCGACAGTGTACCTGCCCTGAGGCCTGCTGTGGTTTTTTCCCTTCTTGCCCTTGTCCGCTTCTGATTTAGGTTCTCCCCTGCTCCAGAAATTGAGGTTGTCCAGCATCTCGCCGACTTTCTCCTCCTGGTGCTGTTGGTTGTTGGTAGTGCAGGCGCCGGTTTGGTGGCCCTGCACTTTATGCTGGGCCTTGTCCTGCTCTCCGAAATGTTGCCCATGTGCATGTTGCCCATAATGTTGCCCATTCATTTCCATCTTGCCCTCTTCGTACATGTGTGCTGTGTGCTCCTCCACATCCCCGTGTATGTCTAAATCTAATAAATGGCTAATTCTGTCCTCGGCCTGGGCCAGCTCCCACACCAGCTCCTGTCTCGATTCCAGCTCCGCCCCGAACTTGCTTCGCCACCGAACCAGTGCCTTCCTGAGGTCCGAGTTCTGCTTTTGGAGGACTCCCGCGCGTCGTTCGGACAGTTCATATTTTCGCTTCCACTCGAAGCCTAGCGTGGCGGAGCGCTGGGATGCTTTGAGTTTGCGCTGAAGGCTTGAGATTATCGCCTCGTTCTTTCCCTGGAGGGAGGGAGGAGACGTTGATTGATCCATAGTTTGCTTGCTCAATACAGGCTCCAACACAAATTGAATTATTACAAGAAACCTTGAAACAGACTCAGAAGTTCAAAGTTTAATAGCGCCTAATAGCGCCAACAAACAACCATGGGCCGAACCGTGCTGCAAGAGCATGAGTTCAAAAAGGTCAAGGTGGTCGGACAGAACCGGCATCCGTTCCGTAACAAGAGCGAGGTAAGTTGTTCTGAATTGTCGTTTGACCGGCTTTGACAGTTTGGTTTGAGGACAATACAACACCACCAACAACAACGAACACACATATTTCCAATACTAACCCCATTCCAATGCGTGCAGATCCCGACCGGCAGCAACAGGTCGTCGCTGATCGGCAGCCTGGCGTCTCGAAAAATGAACAGCTCCTCCGCAATCTCTCCAGAGCCAGCATCAGCAGTTGGCGACATAGAGAACCAGCTGCTGGTAGCGGACGGTCCGGTGGGCGGGTTGCCGCCGGCTCACGACGCCACTGGAATGTCTGGGTTACGGGACGAGGACTTGGTGTTCGTGAAGAAGATAAAGAAGAAGGTGAGATAGTTTGGGTTGTTGTTGTTGTTGAGGCGTGTGACCTTGAGTACTCCCTTTAGTTAGTTTAATAGATAAACCTATAGCTAACACGGTAAATCAACAAAACAAACACTGGAATAAACACTGGTCGCAGTCGCATAACAGTTGCTGCCACTGCATATATAGGTACATAGTGTGGGTCGTCACCCTATTCGGTATACCCAAGCTCATCTTCAAACTGCTAAAGTTCCTTACGATTCTCTTGGGACAGTTCCTGTTTGCAATTTACGCGAGGACGTTGTGGGAGTGCTGTGGAGTGCCAGTGAGCAAGCTCAACAAGCAGGATTACTTGCTGTCGAAGTACATGGGTATTACTGGCGACGTGCCTGTAGCGTTTAATTTGTTGAATATCGAGAAGGCGGAGCAGCTGCAGTGGTTGGAGGAGGTGAGTAAATGTGGACGACAACGCTCAAACGCATTATGCACATATACATAGTTATTTAACTAACACGGCTCGCCGCTGCTAAGTGGGAAGCGCAAGATTCGAACGCGGATGACAAAATGGACATCACCGAGTTCCACCGCTACTTCAATCTGAAGGAAGTGAGGAGCGAGCTGACTGAGCGCATGTTCAAAATATACAACACGAATTACAACGGGTGCATCAACTTTAAGGATTTTCTCACGATTTCTTTCACGTATGCTCCGTACGACCGCGAGCGCTGCTGCGAACTCTCGTTTAGGCTCATGTCGAGGAGAGGTGAGCTGCAGCGAGGAGCGAAGCGACGAGCTGGGAATACGACGATTACGGTCGTAATTCGTCCACCCTACTAGCTTTAATCTAAACGCACAAGCCTCAAACCTCACCCGATTCTAACTCGTCAACGTCAATCTTCATGCGACTCGCTTCGCTCGTCGCAGGAGACACGTTCGACATTGACACTAGTTGTTTGGACCTCATGGACCTCGAACACTTTGTGCAGGAGCGGTACAACAGAAGCAACAAGAAGTCGGAGAAGTGGGTGAAAAAGATCGCGGTGGCACTGTACGCCCACATTGATATGGACATGAACGGTGGAATAGATTACCAAGAGTTCCGCACCTTCGCCATGGAGAACAGGATCTTTTTACTGTATGGTTTTTGGTTCCAGTCCCAATTGCGAAAAATGTTGTTCGGGGAGCAGGTGAGAACCTGTGAGGATGAAGCCCAGCGAGGAGCGGAGCGAAGAGCTAGAAGATGAATATTATTATGCAACTCGTCGCTTCGCTCCTCGTGGTCTCCCCCGCTTAATCGCTTCTCGTTTCTAACCGTTATCACCAATCTTCATGCGACTCTCTTCGCTCGTCACAGTACTGGAAGGCCGCTACTGAGGCCAGGCGGAGCATATACTTCTTGGACGTGGCGTTTACTCAAACGATGATGCAGATGCTAGATGGGCCAGCAGTTCATAGGTGAGGCGACTGAGTTAAAAGTTAGAGTGAGAATTAGAGTTCTAACACGTCGTACATTTTTGTTGGCAGCATCGGAATGGCACGGAAGGACGCGATACCGGTGAAGAAAGGAGAGAAACTCACCTTCCAGAAAGACTTCAACGAAGCGTTTTACGCTTACAAGGAGAAGAAGTTCAAGGCAAAGCAGGACAAGAAAAAAGACACCACGGTCGCTTCGACGCTGGCAGCTAAGACGCACACGAGGCTCATCAAGATCTTCAGCAGAATTGTGCCAGACGGAATGAACTTAATGACGGCGTTTCTTCACTGGAAAGACGTTAACTTCTACAGCAAGAGCTTGGAGATGGACGGCGGAGCGAGCTACAAGGCACACAACATGAGCTTGGTAGATTTGAAAATTGCAGGAGGTGAGGAACTGCGAGGAGCGAAGCGTCGAGCTGGGAATGCAATAATTCCGTTCGTTATTCGACCGCGCTTGTAACTCCAATCTAGATATCGACGCCAGTATCACCGCAACGCAATTTTAACTCGTTGACGCCAATCTTCATGCGACTTGCTACGCTCGTCGCAGTCGCAAACTCCGTGGGGAAGAGCACAGCGAAGCTAGCGGTGGCTTTGCATGCGGACTTCGAGGCGGAGGCGGAAGAGGAAATGCGGGAGGGAAAGAAATTTACAAAGAAGGAGAAGAAGGAAAACGCGAAAAACGAATGGCGGCCAAGGTCTTGAGAGAGGTCGCAAAGACAAGAGACACCGACTATGATGTGGTCGCCAATTACATGGAGAGGAACAAGGAAGGGATCCACGGCGTGAACCGGTGGGGGGAGGGTTTAAGTGGAGCGTTCGAGACAAAGATCGATAGGATCAACGGCATGAGAGGGGTTCTAAAGAGCATGAAGAACGTCCTCCCAGAAATCAAGCAAAGGAAACAACTCAGGGACGGGCTCGAAAAACACTTTGCAGACATTATTGCGGCGAGAGCCAAGGAGAATTTAGGCACAGAGATAGACCTGTACAGCATGGGAAACGACGGGGGGGGGGAGGGCGTTGTAGACAAAGTCGGCCAAACTATCGAAGGATTCGAAGGCATGGGGCAAATGTCGACCCTGGCGGCATTGGAGAACATGAGAATGTTGAGTATGCCCTCGTCATCGTACTCGACCCAAAGAACTCGGAGAAACACCAAGGGAGAACGCGGGAAGCGAGGGAGCAGTGGTAGCAGCAGAGGCATTCGCGTTAATATGCCGCGATGAAATGAATGATCTTTATTTTGCAGCAGAATGTACTCGCAGCATCCGTTCAACCCCGCGGCGATCAGCGGCGTGCATCCTTTCGGAGTCGCCTTGTTCACGTCGGCGCCCGCCTGCAGCAGGCTCCTGGCGATGGCAGCGTTGGCGCTGAATTGCTCAGGGGTCGGCTGCCACCCCAAACAGCTGATCAGCAGCGTTTCGCCATCCTTGTTGATGGGGGCTTTCAGGTCCGCGTTCGCCTATATCAGCCCGGCGACGTGCGAGGCGGAAAAGGGCATGGGCGGAAATATAAGGAAGAAAAGAGAGAGATTAGATACTTTCCAAGAATTACCTCGAGAACGATAATGCGTTAAGTGCTGGTGCGTGAAGCTGTTTAGGGTTAGCGCGAGGCGGCGTTACAGACGAAGATTTATGATTTATGGAAGAATAGGCGATCGGAAGAGCCGGGGAAGTGTTGTGACAGTTGGATTCATAATTTAGTAGTCCTGGAGGTAAATAAATTGGAGACTGGGAAGCGCGAGGGGAGTAGAATAGATGCTAATGTAGAATGTGGGAGGAGCCAAGTTTGTAAACTAAATAATTCCTTTTCACCGCCGCTAGAAGTCAGTAGAAACTCAGGACTGGTTAAAATTACCTAGGCTGTCGTCTAGGATATTCATGTGGGGGGTGGTATTTTCGAGAACGCAAGATACAACCAAAAATCAATTTTAGTCAAATAACTGGAAAGAAACCAATGTTACGGTCATTATCAGGTTCAATTTTGGTCTTATTTGGCCATATGAGACTTCTGAGTGCACGACTCTTATTGTAACTTTCTTCAGTAAAGCTCAGAATTATGGTTTTTTGGTTTGAATTTTCACTTTCCTGGGGTTTATTTGCTCTAATAATAGCATATTCGGAATTTCAGGGTAACTTAAATGAACGAATATTACCAAGACTGACCAAAATAGTACCGGGAGCACTTATTTCATTTCCAAAATACACTCTTTTTTCAATTCGTAAAATTATTAAGATCGCTCAGGGGTCATAAGATTCCGAATAAAACCAAGAACAGTCTTAAAGATGAAAAAATAGATATACATCTTTGATATTGCCATTTTCGAAGTTGGTGGGGCGGCTATAAAAGTACTTCAACGTTCGCGATCGCAACTAAAATTAATGCACGTGACTCTTCATACTCTTAACTAACTCATATAAATTATTAGGCATTTGAAACCCTAACGTCGTTCAGAAAAACCCTCCGAAAAAAAATCATTTCTTCATTTCTTTGACGCAAAATTACAACGTTTCACAGTAATTAGCGTATAGCAAAATAATAGCAAGTTTCTACTTTAATAATCGTCCGCAAGCTTCCACTCGTGGAAGCCCTCCTCGGTGCCGAACCCGGACTCGAAGAAGATCTCGACGTTTTCCCTGATGAGCTGCACGAAGATGCCCTCGAGCAATTTTTCTCCCCCCCCCGCTGCTCCCCCTCCCTCCAAGCCCTTGGCCTCGGCCGCCTCGCTCAATGCTACGCAGACTCTCAGGTTCTGGACCTGCAAAGGATTCTTGGTGACCATCAAGCTCTCGACAAAATAACGCAGCCCCAACAATAAATGCAGCGCCTCAGGTTTCTCCACGATGCTGAGCAACTTCTCCTTGCAGAATTCCCCGAAGGTGCCCAACCCCGGCAGGGCCTTCTCGAACCGCTGGAGTGCGACGCTGTCGTCGCACATGAGTTTGCTGAACTGCAGCAGTTCGGCGTCCTCCGTGAAGGTCTGCAAGTTCCCGACCTGGAGAGCCTGCTTCCCGTGAGGGTCCTGCTTGTACGTCAAGTGCCCGATCTTTCTCTTCACGAACAGTGTGATCCTGCTCCTAGTTCTCAGGCTGTTAGACGGAACAAAAATACTATAATACCTATCCGAATCTATCCTGAGTTCGTCGACGTCCGTGTTCAGCAGCAGCGGGCTCATGGCCTTGACCTCCTCCCCATTCCCATTCCCCCCCCCCTTGTCCTTGTAAACCACCGGAACGAACACCGGACATCCGCTGTCCACGTCGATGCACTCCACGCTGCTCTCCTTCACAGCCAGAGCGTACAGATGCCTCAACGCCTGCAAGTAGAACTGGTTGTCCGTGGTGGCGATGGGCCACCTGGGATAAAAGGCGACCAAAAGCGCGGCGATGTCCTCGTTACTTCTTCCCAACGTGCAGCTGCCGCCTCCCAAAAACAAAAGCCCGATGGCGGATGCGATGCACCCGTGGGTTCCGTACGTGACCCCGGCCTCGCACTTGACCCTCAGCTCGCTGAAGATTTTCATGGCGTCCATGTCTGCGAAGCGAGCGGAGTTAGAATTATGCAGCGACGAACTACATCGCTTCGCATTGTTACTCCTATAAATTATCATATTCCCAGCTCGTCTCTTCGCTCCTCGCTGGGCTTCGTCCTCGCAGATTCTCACCTCCCGTTCCGGCCATGACCAGCCCCAGGCTCACCGCCGCCGTTCCCACGCACAGATCAACGATGGCCCTACTCGGTCGCCTCGCGACCGTGAGCCTGTCATTGTCCTCCCTCAGCTTCTTCAGCATCAGCAGTTCCTTGATGATGACCTCCTTGGCCCTCGAGTCTCCCGTGCCCGCAAACCTCAGCCCGAGGGCGAAGCAGGCGCCAGCCACAATGTGGACGTAGGCTTGCTTGACGCTCTGCTGGTCGAAGACGGAGGGGGGTTTGGCACTGCTGTCTACCCCACCGCCCTTGGGGGGGCTCTCGCCCGCCCCCCCGTTCTGCCTATTGATATCGATGTTGGCGATGCCGAAGGCCGCCCGGAAATAGTTGGACGTGTCCCCTAGCTTCTCCCAGGCATTCAAAATGACGGGCGGAATCTGCTTCTGGACCCAATCGAGCGTGGGCTCCACGTCTACCTCCCACATGATGAGCGCCCGAGAGACGACCCTCAGAAGGAGGAAGTCCGGTCGGACAGTATCGAGCTGCAAAACGTTAAAGAAATGAAGCCGAGCGACAATATGATGAGTTAGAGACTACAGAACAGAGAATATATTAACACCAACAACCAACTACTACTACTACTACTACTATTCTCACCTCCGATAAAGTAGAAGGCAAACTCAACCTATTCGCGACGCTCTTGTTGCCACTCTTAATGTGCAAAAGACCAAGCGCCATGGTGGCGCCCGGAGAGGTGACGTCGACGTTGATGGACTCGCCCTCGAAAATCCTCGAGCAGCGCTGAGATTCTTCCCCAAGTCTACTATTAAACCCCCCCCCATTAGCCTGGTCCCTCCCCCCCACCAGGTACTGAGTCAAGCGCTCCTCGATCTTTAAATCCTGAAGGCCCGCGCTAGCCCCGCTCTTGCCCTTGCCCAAATTGACCATCCCTAGAGCGAAACTGCGACGAGCGTAGCGAGTCGTGTGGAAATAGGCGTTGATGAGTTAGAATTGGGTGGTGGGGGTGGTGGCGTCGATATCAAGACTGAAGCTAGTGGGGTGGGCGAATTACGACCATAATCGTCGCTTCGCCCCTAGTTGTCGTCGCAGATGCTCACCCCGCGGCCAACACGTACGCCTCGCGGTCCGCGATCTTGTCGCTGCTTGGCTTGCGCCCAATTTCTCCCAGCAAAAACTCCGTCATGAGCCTGTGGGCTGAGCCCTGATACAAGATCCCGACCCCGGCAACGGCGGCGATTTGGGCGACGCTCGAGACGTCCATCTCGGTGAAGGGCGGCGGAAGGAGGCTCGGAATGTGCAAGCACAGCATCTTGCTGACGCTCGGGTCGCAAGTGGCCCGCTTGCTCGCGGCCATGCCCAACAAAACCCCGACGGTAGTCGTGTCATTGCCCTGCGTGAGGTACTCATAAATGTCTGTCATGGCCAGGGCTCCGAGGTGTTTCCTCAAGCCCAGCGCGAAGAGCAGCCCGCCGTGAGAGTTGTTCACGGGGGGCTGTTCCGCAGCCTCGGTGGGGTTCGGCTTGTTGTAGACGATCCAGGTTCGGCTGACCCCCTTTTCCATGCCCAAGCGTAGCCCAGCGGCGACTCCGTTGTGGAAGTCCGGCCACGCCGTCATCTGCGGAGGGCACGACGAGGTGTCGAGCTGAAGGGGGAGGGGGGGGGGGAGTTAGTAAACAAGATAAGATAAAATGTTCTTAATCCGAGGAGCGGGCTGCGGGCTTCGTCCTCACAAAATTGTCTCACCTGCATCGTCGCATTGGTCGGAGGGACACGCCCAGCAAGGCAGATCTGCGGGATCGGCAACGCTTCCGCTAACAAAGGCGAGCAAGTACCCAAAGTAAGCATGCCTCGCCCAATGGGAGCCGCCATGGACCTGCTGCACAATAGCAGCAGCTTCGCCTGCTTTCGCTGCTCGTATTCGTGGTCCGTGACCTCAGGCGGGCGCTCGACCTTCAGGAAGATGGGCACGGAGGACCTCAACAGCCGAGCCGCCTCCTTCACGCGGTCGGTGGAGGTGAAGAGCATGGAGGAGAACTTCTCCACTAAGAACAGGCCGTCCTTGTCCTCCGGGTCGACGCCGATCTGCGACGAGCGTAGCGAGTCGCATGAAGATTGGTGTTAACGAGGTAGTATTGCGTAGCCGCGATAGGAGCGTCGGTGTTGAGACCGAAGCTAATAGCGCAAACGAACAACGAGTGGAAATAACGCATTCCCAGCTTGCCGCTTCGCTCCCCACAGCGCCTCACCTCCTCCTCCTTATTTTGATCCATGGAAGGAGACGTCATGCTAGCAGCATAGCGAGCGTCGGGCGAGCAGGGCTTGGGCTTCTCAACCATCTTATCCGCCACAGCTTGCATCTTGGACATATCCTCGCGCCCGATTAGGTGGTACGCCGCCGCCGGCCAATCCGAAGGAGGGTTCTGCCTCGTCTCGTGTATGGCCTCGAGAATAGGTACGACGACTCCAGGAGGAACGTTGTGAAGATCGTCCAAACTCATCCTCTCGTCCAACAGCGCCAAGACGACGCGCTCGGAGGGAGAGTAGACGGGACTTTGTGTGTTACTGCTGTTGTTATTGTCTCCGTCGACTTGCATTTCGTGAATATCCTCAGAGAAGCCGGAGAGCAGGTCGGAGTTTTGACTGTCGAATATTATGCAGTAGAGGCGGCAGATCCTGCGGGACGTGTCGCACGGAGGTATGGCGGGGAAGACTCTACTGGCGGCGGAGGGCTCCGTCACGCAGGAGAAGAGCCAGCCCATGATGGACGGGGGGGTTTGGAAAGTCGTGAGGGAGGAGCGTGGGAGAGGGGTTGAGGAGGCGGTGGGAGGAGGGGAGCTCTGCGACGAGCATTAGCAAGGAGGGGAGGTGGGAGTTAGTTTAGAATGTTCGTAACTTAATGCTCACGGAATTGACGCATTCCCAGCGAGGAGCGAAGCGACGAGTTGAACGAAATCAAGTACAAATGCGAGGAGCGCTCGGAGCGAGGCGATGGGTTGAACGAAATCAAGTAAAAATCCTCGTCGCTCCGCTCCTCGCTGCTCCTTGCTAGTATAAAGTGCTTCTAGTATCGTAACTCGCGGAATTAACGAATTCCCAGCTCGTCGCTTCGCTCCTCACAGTTCCTCACCTGTTCGTCATAAGGCTTGTCCAGCCTGTAATGCTTGACGAAGTCCTCCGCATCCTTTCCTTTGCAAGAAACGGCAAAGAACTGCAGCAGTTCAGACAAAGGCGCGAGCCAACCCCACCGGTTCAGCGAGAGCTTGGAGTCCTCGTAAACTAGATGAAGCGTGTCGAAGATGGTGGAGATCTGCGACGAGCGAAGCGACGAGGTTATTTTAGAATGTTATTAATGTGAGGAGCACGCAATTGTAGTATTACCAGCTCGTCGTTTCGCTCCTCGCTGGGCGTCCTCGCAGTGTCTCACCTGCTCCTTCGCCGCTGGAACGCTGAGGAGGTGAATTTTCTTCAAAATGGCTGCCTCGATGGTCGGGTAAGTCGTCGACTCGGGGTGACCCTTGGCGTTCGAAGCGCAGGACTGGATGACGCTGGAGAAGCTGTCGGCTAAGGTCGGGTTCGATTTGAAGTACTTCTTCGCGAAGTCGGAGGAAATTAGACTTTGCAAATCGGTCGGAGTCTGGTTATTTTTAGGAAGGGTTGGTGGTCCGAGCATTGATTTGAGGACCGTGCAGACTCCGAACCTGCGGTTAGGGTTGTGTTAGTAGGGGAGGGATTATTTAACAACGATAATATTTTGCTCAGTTTAATTTTCGTGACTCACCACGCTGGATCGGTGATGGTTTTCGAATCCTGCGACGAGCGTAGCGACAAGCATTGATAGGTTAGAATTACGTACATATGAAAGCGGCGTTGGACGTTTAGACTAAAGCTAAGTCACTTCTCCTCACTACGACCTTAATTGTCGTACTCCCAGCTCATCGCTTCACTCCTCACAATTTCTCACCTCAATCGTCGACAACGGATCTACAAGAGCCTGCGCTGCAGACACGCAATCAGCCCGAATAGTAACCGCCAAGCTCGGCGGTAAAGTGGAGCCTAAAGCGTGAAGGACGGTCTCGCCTAGAGGTGACATTGAACTTAGGGAAAGCGACACCTTGACTCGGATTGACTTGATGTTTGTAGGTTCGTCTGCGGTTTTGTAGAAGAGGTGGACGCGGTCTTCGACGGAGAATTTTAAGCCGGTTATGACGGTGGGTGTGGGTGTGGGGAGGTTGAAGTTGCACTCCACGAGCGGGGTCATTCCCGAGTGAAGGAACAGTTTGTTGTCGGGGTTTAGGAGGAGAGTGTCGATGCCGCCGGGAGTCGTTGAAGCTGTGACGGGCTGCGCAGCGATGCAGGGGATTTGTCCGGTGATGGTGGCCCCGCAGACGGCGCTGGTTTGCTCGTCGACGGTCAGTTCTAGCACTTTCAACTTCCCGTCCGAGAGCAGGGAGAGGAGGGGGAAGCCGTCCAAATCCGTGGAAGGGAACACAGTGGTGGAGGGGGAGAGGGAGCTGGACGGCGGCTCGGCCCAGACGCAAGTGAGGGCGGAGTGCGGGTGAAGCTCCGTATTCTCGGGGTTGAGAAATTGAGCGGTTTGGACGAAGTCAGAGTTCAACTGGTTTGATTGGGTCATTGACGGTTGATCGGGGTGGGGGTTGTTGTGTGTGTCTTCCATATGATTGTTGGAATGCGTCGAGATAATCGTCGTATTAAGGATATCCGGCTGGTTTTGTCCGACACCCAACGCGCTGGCCAAGGCCTCGTTGTGAGATTGAAGGGTCGAGGTTAGGGGAGGATTGGGGAGGTGGTTGGCGGAGGAGAGGGTGGCGGCGAGGATGGCGACGCTGGGAGGGGCGGAGGAGGAGGAGAGGTTTGTAATCTTGGTGTTGGGGTGGTTGTGGTTGTGCTGGCGGAGGGTTTGGGTTTGGGTTAGGTCGGTGAGGGCCGCGTTGGCGATGGGGTTGGAGTCGACGTTCAGGGGGAAGGGCATGTCCGTGAGGGGGGGAGGAGGGGGGAGCAGGTGCGTCCTGTTGGTGGGGGGGAGGGGGGGTTAGAGTTCAGAGTGTATATTGGTGCGAGGAGTGTAGCGACGATAGAATGTTCTTAAGTTCTTAATTCGTACCTGCAAAGCCCATACAGCGTGCCGGTTCAGCTTCTTATGATAAGTGACAGCGAAGGGTGGGTGGGGTGCTGTCGGATCCTCTCCATGAATGTACACGAGCGTTTCGAACGCGTCCGTAAGGAGTGGAGGGGAGCTTGGCTGTTGTGTGTTGTTGGTTTGGGAGGGTGTTTGAGACGTATCCTGGGGGGGATTTGAGTCGTCTATGGAAGGCTCGATGTCGTCGTCGGTGAGGGTGAAGGCGGCGACGGGCTTGAGCTCGTCGAGAGGGTGGCGGAGGGTGAACAGGGAGGGGAGGGGGGAGTTCGGGGGGAGGTTTGAGCGGTCTTGGGAGGGGAGGGTCGTGTCCAGCGGGGGGAGGGGGATGGCGGGTGGTGGGGAAGTAAGGCGGTTAGTTTTGGGTGGGAGCTAAGGGTTTAGTGGAGGGTGTTAGTGGAGGAGGTTGGTGGTGGGTTGTTAGTTTAGTTAATATATATCACCTTAAAATTCACATCCTGCTCCTCCCCATCCTCATCCAAGCTCATCTGCGGTAAATCCGGCGCTTCCACAAAATCCCGATCTCCACTCGCTACCACCGCCTCATCATCTTCCGTAGGGCACCTCTGAATGAACAAACCGTGGGAGTACGAAGGGAAGATGGCGTCGGATTCGAAGGGTAAGGGGACGTCGATTATTCCGCCGTTGGAGGTGTGCACTTGGAGGAGGGAGGGGGAGGAGAGGACGCAGAGGCTGCGGCTGGTGACGGAGTAGGTCAGTCCGGTTAGGGTTGTGGAGGCCTCACGGGTTTCGGAGGTTTTGTTGGGGGGCTTGGTGTCGTAGAAGTTGGCCCAGGTGGCGGTTATTTTGTGGGGTTTTGAGCAGCCGGGGGAGGGAGGAGTTATCTCGTAGGTGCGGATGTTGGGGGAGGTGAGCGGGGGGAGGGGGATAGTTTTGCTCTGCGACGGGGGGAGGGAGGAGCGAAGCGAGGAGCATCAACGAGGTGTGGAGCGAAGCGAAGAGTAAGTTTAGAATGCTCTTAATGCTCATCGCCTCGCTCCTTGTAGTATCTCGCGGAATTAACGTGTTCCCAGCGAGGAGCTGAGCGATGAGACAGTTTCTCACCTTGCTTGGTTGCATGTCCCATGTCATGTCCGGGTGCATCGGGATCTGAGCGAAGGTGCGCCAGATGACGCGGGTCTTACTCCTGCTGGTAGTGTTGGCGGTGATAGGATCAGTGACGAGCTGGAGGACCTCGTCAGTAGTATAAGTGACGTTCAAGTGAGAGTCAGGAGACATGGAGGGGCCGTCGGAGTTGGTCATGGTCATGTCGAGGCCGGCCTTGAGAGAGGGCTTGAGATTCGTTTGTGGAGAGTCCTCTGACTTGTGCGGATCGGAAGAATCAAAGGAAGACAAGGAAGGGGTCTGCTGATCATCGCGAGCCAGGGCCGTGGCATGGCGGACAAATGTATCGCTGCTGGACTTCGTCACGCACAGGCAGGAGGCCGGAGGGAGGGAACACGCGTGGAGATTGGTCAGGGTGAGCATGTTTGTTATGTGGTTTGGTCTTCGTGAGCGGTTGTGGGGACTTAAAAAGATTTGACAAAGTTTGATTTCGGGGGGTGATTTCGAGTTCGCCCTTTCGCTGTCTAAAAACTATTTGAACGTGAGAGGAATGGAGATCTAAAGCCACTGAAGGATGTTATTGGCTGATATGATTCTTGGCATGTGGTTATTGGGTGCGTTGGAGGGCGGTGAGGCGAGGAGATGGCAGAAGCATTTTGCATTGAAATTTCGACTAAACTCTGGAAATTCATTTCATCTTGAATCCTCTTTTCCTACGTATCTATAACAATTAAATTTGCAACTCATTGCACTGCTACAGTCACAAGCTCAGCTGACAGCAACAGCTACCCACAGAACGGCTTGCAGCTTGCACAATATCCAAACTAAGCCGGTGAACCGCGTCGCCAAAAACCTCGCCCCTTTGCCCCCCTACCTCTTTGCCCCCGTAACGCCCTGTCCTCCACCATGGAATGGCAGTCGGTCGACGTCGTCCCCACCCAGGCCTGCCTGGACTTCAGCAACAACCGTGATTCAAACAGCAGCACCTCCTCCCGTTCAATTCCCAACCCCACCCCCACAATAAAAAACCACTCCGTAACCCTCTACAACGACAAGCTCTACGTCTTCGGCGGCTACGACGGCCGCAAGAACCACAACAACCTTCGAACCTTCAACGTCAAAACCCAAGAATGGTCAAACTGCACTAACATAGAATCCAAAGTTCCTCCAGGCCGCAACGGGCACACGGCGACCCTCGCCGTGAACAAGATCGTTGTCATAGGGGGTTGGCTGGGGCAGGTAAGACAAAGCAAGAGAGGTTACTGCGAGAGGAGTCGAAGCGACGAGCTGGGAATACGATACGAATACGATACGAATACGATAATTACATTATTATTTACGGGAGTAATCCTGCTGCGCTGCGACGCCTTTGACTGAATGGGAACAGCCGCTTGAGGAGTGGAATACGCAATATTCTCATTTCTAACTCGTCAATGCTCGTCGCTACGCTCGTCGCAGGGCCCGCTGGCGGCGGATGACGCTTGGATATTGGATTTGAGCGATGAGCAGTGTCTGTCTTGGTCGCAGTTAGATAATGACGGAGAGCCTCCCGGGCCTTGCAACATGCACTCTGCGGATTACGTGGCGAGCAAGGTGAGGCACTGCGAGGAGGGAAGCGACGAGCTGGGAATGCGTTGGTTCCGCGAGTTACTGCAAGGAGCGAAGCGACTAGCATTAAGAACATTCTAAACTAACTCGTCGCTTCGCTCCTCGGCTCGCTTCGCTCGCCGCAGGGGGAGGTGTATGTTTTTAGGGGAGGGAATGGGAGGGAGTATCTCAATGATTTGCATAGTTTGAATGTGGAGGATAAGGAGTGGAGGAGGGTGTGGACGAAGGGGGAGCCGCCGATGGAGAGGGCGAACCATTCTAGTGCTGTTATTGGGGATGAGTTGTTTGTTTTTGGGGGGTGGAATGGGAAGGAGAGGTGAGCTGACAAATGGATGGACGGAAATATGATGATGATGATGATGATGATGATCTATAACTCCCCTCTTCTAGCTTCTAACACACGCTCGCCCACCCCCCCTCCCCCAGACTCAACGACCTCTACATCCTAGACTGCATCGCCGAAACCTGGAGCAACCCAGTAATATCCGGACCCCTCCCTCACCCCCGCGCCGGCATGTCCCTGACCGCCCTCCGCGGTCGCCTCTACCTGTTCGGCGGCAGCGGCTCCTCCTCCAAGTGCTTCGACGACCTGCAGATCCTCGACAGGTCGGAGCTAAGGTGGTTGGACGTAGAAGCTTCCAATTCGAAGTCAGAGGTGAGAAGGGTTAGCGCGAGGACCGCATGATTATTCGTTCTAGCGAGGAGCGAAGTGACCAATCCTCATAACTCCTCATAACGCCTCATAACGCCTCATAACGCCTCATAACGCCTCATAACGCCTCATAACGACTCATAACGCCTCATAACGCCTCATAACGCATTACAATTCATATTCATTCTAACTCGTCGCTTCGCTCCTCGTTGTTTTGCAGCCGGAAGAAAACCCCCCACCCGACAACGAAAAAAACGAGGGCAGCAACCCCAACGGTGACGAGCCGAGCCATAGCATCATCGCCTACGGCCTGGCGCCAGGCCGCCGGGCGGGCCACACGGCCACTGCCGTTGACCGTCGTATATTCGTCTTCGGAGGCTCGTGCGGCAGCGATTACCTCAGCGACTTCTTTAGGTGAGACGCAGCGAGGAGCGAAGCGACGAGCTGGGAATGCGACAATTACGGTCGTAATGAGTCTGCATGAGGAGTGACGCGACGCTAGTAGCTTTAGTCTAAACGCTCAAGCCGCCCCTACCCCCACCCAATTCTAACTCGTCAACACCAATCTTCATTCGACTCGCTACACTCGTCGCAGCCTCGACACCGACCCCGCCCCCAACATCTTCGTCAAGGACAGAGGCTGCATGAGCCGCCTGGAACAGAACCTCCGCAACCACTACAACAACGAGCAGTTCAGCGACGTCACCTTCTTGGTGGAGGGGAAGAAGGTATTCGTTCACCGCCTCATCTTGGCGTCTGCGAGCGACTTCTTCAAGGCCATGTTCGGAGGACAGTTCAAGGAGAGCCAGTACGAGAAAAACACCGTTCAGAGCGAAATGGAAATGCCGGACTGCAGCTACGAGTGCTTCAACGACGTGCTCAGCTACGTTTACTCCGGTTCCCTGCCGACTATATTTTCGGGGGGGCAGATCCTCAGCGAAGACTCCCTTCGCAAGGCCTGCGAGATCCTAGAACTCAGCGATCGCTTCATGCTCGACCATTTGAAACAAGTCGTCGAAGCCGTTTTGAGTGAGAACGTCAACGACGAAACGGTGGAGACGCTACTCGAGTTCGGGAAGGGCGTTCAGGCGCACCAGCTCGTGAGGTTCTGCAATCACTGGTTGAGGAACTCCGAGTCAGTAGGAGGATCGTAGGATATAGTTAAACAACAAAATCGTGAACAACTTTCGTACATTTTTTATTCAAAAAGAAAACAAACCTTTAGTTTTTTAAACGCAAGCCTTCCATATGAGAATGAGCAGAAAAAAAGAAAAATCACACGAGAATTTAAAGGAAGGATTGCAAAAAAAGTTTCACATTCTTTCAAATTTCAAATCAAAGAAAGAGTAGTGTGTATGTAGTGTAGTAAAGTAAAATCAACAATAAAGTAAAAAAAAAGAAAATGGCATTCTCATGTGAAGTGTTTGTGTTTGTGCGCTTGAATTTCTTTATTCTTCCTAAACCCGAACCGGTCCCGGTGTAAAACGTAGACATAATTTACATCATGTCGGCGTCGAACTCCTCGTCCTCGTCGAACTCTCCCTCCTCCTCGGCGGTGGCGTCCTGGTACTGCTGGTACTCGGAGACGAGGTCGTTCATGTTCGACTCAGCCTCGGTGAACTCCATCTCGTCCATGCCCTCACCGGTGTACCAGTGGAGGAAGGCCTTCCTGCGGAACATGACGGTGAACTGCTCGGCGACGCGCTTCCAGGTCTCCTGGACGGCGGTGGTGTTTCCGACGAAGGTGGTGGCCATCTTGAGTCCCTTGGGGGGGATGTCGCAGATGGAGGCTTTCACGTTGTTGGGGATCCACTCGACGAAGTAGCTGGAGTTCTTGTTGACAACGTTGAGCATCTGCTCGTCGACCTCCTTGGAGGACATGCGGCCACGGAAGAGGACGGCGCAGGTGAGGTAGCGTCCGTGCCTGGGGTCGGCGGCGCACATCATGTTCTTGGCGTCGAAGCACTGCTGGGTGAGCTCGGGGACGGTGAGGGCCCTGTACTGCTGGGATCCACGGCTGGTCAAGGGAGCGTATCCGACCATGAAGAAGTGAAGACGGGGGAAGGGGACCATGTTGACGGCGAGCTTGCGGAGGTCGCAGTTGAGCTGTCCAGGGAACCTGAGGGAGCAGGTAGATCCGCAGACGGCGGCGGCGATAAGGTGGTTAAGATCTCCGTAGGTGGGGGTGGTGAGCTTAAGGGTCCTGAAGCAGATGTCGTACAGGGCCTCGTTGTCGAGGGCGAAGCACTGGTCGGCGTTCTCGACGAGCTGGTGGACGGAGAGGGTGGCGTTGTAGGGCTCGACGACGGTGTCGGACACCTTGGGGGAGGGGATGATGGAGTAGGTGGACATGACACGGTCGGGGTACTCCTCACGGATCTTGGAGATCAAAAGAGTTCCCATACCGGCTCCGGTTCCTCCTCCCATGGAGTGAGTGAGCTGGAATCCCTGCATGCAGTCGCAGGACTCGGCCTCCTTACGGACGACGTCGAGGACGGAGTCGATGAG
>BLQM01000165.1:58452-77296 GCA_012489335.1 Triparma laevis f. inornata
TGAGCTCAGCTCCCTCGGTGTAGTGTCCCTTGGCCCAGTTGTTTCCGGCTCCGGTCTGTCCAAAGACGAAGTTGTCAGGGCGGAAAAGCTGTCCGAAGGGTCCGGCACGGACGGAGTCCATGGTTCCGGGCTCGAGGTCCATCAAGATGGCACGGGGGACGTAGCGTCCGCCGGTGGCCTCGTTGAAGTAGACGTTGATGCGCTCGAGCTGGAGGTCGGAGTCTCCGTGGTAGGTTCCTATTGAGGGGGTGGGGGGTTAGGGGGGGTTCGGGGGGTTGTTGCGGCGTTGGGAATGTAAATTTCGGAAGAAGTGGGTCAGGGTGAGGCAGGCGGGGGAGGGCGTGGGGACGTTATAGGCTGGGTGTTTGTGGGGGGGTGGGGTGGGGCTGGCGTCTGTTGTGAACAGATTTTTCCTCCAGGGTGTGAAATAAGGGGGAAGGGCGAAGGCGATCGGTCTGTTAATTTATAGATCGTGGGGGGTAATAGTGATGATACGATATGGGTAATTTTTGGACCGGCGGAGCGGTTGGAATATGTGGAAATACGCGGAAATTTATTGGGATGGGCGGAGTTGATTCGAAGCGCACTTTAAGTGGTGGGATGGGGAACTTACCGGTGGGGTCGACACCGTGCTCGTCGGCCATGACCTGAAGGGAAGAAAATTGTCGGAGTGTATGGGTGTGAGAGGCCGTGTGGTGGGCGGGATTTAGGTGATTCAGGCTTGGGCAGGGGAGACAAAGACGAGCGGAGTTGGATCGGTTTCACTTGTGTTTTTGGTGTGATCTTGCGCGCGCTCTGGTAATTTAATTAGTTCTTACCTCCCAGAACTTGGCACCGATCTGGTTACCACATTGTCCTCCCTGAATGTGAACGATTTCCCTCATGTTTAATAGCTTGAAAAAAAAGTCTATTTTGAAACAGAAATCTCGTTGGACGATTTCGGAGTAAATCGAGAGTAAATTAGCAATCTTCCTGGGTGATAAATAAGCCGCGAATACTAGATAAAACCCTCTCAGCCCTCCTGACGTATTATCTCCTGTCCCACAGTCGACCAAGATCAACCTTAAAACCATCGTAACCCATCCCCTCCCTCATTCTTAAAAAAAACAAGAAAGCAAACGGTCTATCCCCCTAGACCTCCTTTCCCCTCTCCACGCTCCCTCCCAGCTCTTCCTTCCTCTCTCTCCACCCCTTCCACCCTTCATGTCCACTTTCACCTCTTACGAGCGCGTTCATACGTACTCAGGCTTAATAAAATCAAGTCCACCTAGAAAGAGCAAGGTATATGAAGACAAGTATGAGACTGAAGGTGAGTGCACTAATCGGTGATACGGGTAGCTTACGATGCCGATCACCCATGGTCACTGGTAGCATCATAGTCATCGCAAACAGCGAGACTGCCTCCGTCGCAGAGATCTTCGTTACGTTGTCCACCTTGAAGGAGAAAACACGATGCACACGCTGAGCTGCCTACACCTTGTTGACGAGTCTACGATGTTCGACCCGACGCTTCATACAAAGACGTCGCGGACGAAGATGTTGCGGACGAAGAAAGTCGCGCAACGCCGAGATCCGAGTACGACTAGCCGAGGACGACAACATTCAATTAACCCTCTCCCCCCTCACTTCCCCCCTCAGATTCACAAAACCAAACCGCCCCCCACCCATCCACCTTCGGTAAACCCTCCACCCGTTCTACTCAACCTAAAAACGCTCAACTCTGCTACGTCATGTCCGGCGGTGGAGTTTCCTTGAAAGGCGATACTCGAACGAATGGAGGGAAAGTTCGGTTGAAGGAGTATAAACATATTAATGATGAGAATTTGAGGACGCATGATAGGTTAAGGTGAGTGTGGGATATATATATATAGGGTACTGCTTGTAAATGACTTAGTGACACTAACGTAACACTAACTCATCATCATCAGCAATATTAAAAGCACAATACCGAAATCTCGCAAATCAAAAAAACCGACAGGCGTGATTGAAGGAGCCTTCGAACGTCGCATGCGCATTGAAAAGCAGAAGCTCTCCACTCAAAACCAGAAACTCACAAAAGCTCTGAACTCGATCTACAAAGGCAAAGCCCGGCTCCGCGAACACGGCGTTAAGAAGAAAGACTGCCGCAAAATATGGTCGAAACGAACAGGTACGAACGGAAACCCTCATACGTCAATTACGCGATCCGAGACATTAAGAACATTCTAAACCCATTCTAAACTAACCCCCCCCTTCCCCTTTTTGCCCGGGCTTCGTCCTCGGCTCGCTTTGCTCGCCTCACACCACAGGAATTTACGATCTCAAGAAACCATCAAACACTCGTAACAACACCGGCGTCCCCAAAACCGCCGCCTTAGTAAGCTGCGGAGGTTGCGGTTTAAAAACCTTCTACGGAGCAGACGGTCTCTCTGTCCATCAAGGTTCTCACGGGAATATGGATAGTGGGCATTTGGTATTTTATTGTAATGATGTTTGCGCTGCGGTTGATTGGGAGATTAATAGGGAGAATATTAATAAATTAAATTCAGGGAAAGGGAGGAAACCGACGAGGAAGGCTAATTATTGGGTGCAGAGTCAAGCGGCTACGGCGGCTAGGAAAATGTTGAGGAAGGCGGTGGAAAGGGGGGAGCTGCCGGATTTGGAGGAGATTATGCAGGAAATTAAAGTGCAGAGGAATTTGGGGAGATCGCAGAGTGTGGCGATTGCGAAGGTACGAAGCAGCGAGGAGCGAAGCGACGAGGCTGGGAATGCGGTATTCGTGCGAGTAACCATACTTTGTGCATTTTATACTAGCGAGGAGCAGCGAGGAGCGAAGTCTCCTCGGATTTGTACTTGATTTCGTTCAACTCGTCGCTTCGCTGCGAGCGCTCCGAGGCTCCTCGCATTTGCACTTGATCTCGTTCAACTCGTCGGGTTCGCTTCGCTCATCGCTGGGAATACATTAATCGGCTCGCCGCTTGTAACCATACTATGTGCATGTTATACTAACTCGTCGCTTCGCTCGCCGCTCAGACGCTTCCGGGAGAGGCGGAGGAACAGAAGGCGGGAGGGATGACGGGGACGCAGAGAGCAAAGGGACATATTATTAAGGGGGCGAAGTATCATACTACCATGACGAGCTACCCTGAACCGGATATTTGGCATGGGAAGGAACCGCCGAAGGGAACTTACAGGGAACAAGTCGCGAGGGAAAAAGCGCAGAGGTACAAGGACGACGTTAGGGAAGTCGAGAGGATCGTTATGGAGGGGAATAAAGTTGGTAAAGGTACGGTTGATAAGAACACTCCGAGCAAGCAGAAAGCTGAGAAGAAGCCGAACCCGAAGAAGTACAAGGGCGGGAGTTCAATTTCTCTCGTCGCCGAGCCTAACAGCGGAGCGGCGTTCTCGGATAAGAAGGAAATGTACAAGAGCAGCGCTTCGCTTGAGAGGGAGAAGAACGCCAAGGCCGGCGCAGAGGCTCAGGAGAACGCGAGATGGGCGAACAAGGGCAAGGCCAAGAAAACCCAGCAGAGGACCAAGGCCGAACACGACGGGTACAACGAAACGGAGGAGAAGAGGGGAGGAAAGTTCAACATCAAGACCAAGTCTCGGGCGCCGCCGAAGAAGGTATCGTTCATCGAGAACCCGGCGGACTTCAACGGCCTGGCGTACGATGCTACGAAGAACAGGAGGAACGAAGAAAATACCACGATTGCGGAGCCGAAGCAGAGCCTCGTCTTGGGAGAGGAGGACCCGAACATGTTTAGGCAGAGTATGGATAGTATTAAGCTCTCGCGTTGATATTTTTTAAGCACACACTTTATATGAGAATGGTTTTCTTTTTTTCATTTTATTGTAAATTTTCTACTCTTACGTTTTTAAATCGATTTAAAAGAATGCGTTAACGTTTTTATGCGTCCTTCCTTTTTCATCTCGTGTGATATTTCATTCTCATTTGGAAGGGAGTCATAATTTGGCTCCCTCCAATGTTTATTTCCAGTTCATTAATGTATTGTCATTTCTTTCTGTTCTTGTGTGTGTGTGTGTGTTTGACCCGCCATGATTCTAGGTTTTTGATTGGAACCCATTGGCGGGGGAAGGAGTCTTTAGATATGTCGCTTCGTCCATTTCAGTTCAATTTTTTTTCTTTTCTTTCTTCTTCTTTTTAAGTATATATGGGGCGTATATACCAGCCGGCAGTGTTTAATATTATTTAATGATCGCCGTGCTTCTTAAAATTACTCAACCCGTGTATTCTTTGTCGCACTTCAAACTGTTTAAAATGCGAAACGGGTTAAATACTTGCCCCACTCCCCATGCTCAATGCGGACGTAAACGTTCACATCCTGTCATTCCTTCCTACGATTTAAAGGTACCTTCCAACTTGTTGAAGGTCCCTTCGAGCTTGTCGAGCGATGCGGCGCCTTCTCATCATGGCGCTTTCGCCGTCGTTGCTGTTTCCGCTGCTTTGATGGACCGAAGCTGTGGAGGGGGGGAGGGGGGGTTTAGAAGAGTTGAGTAATTAATGGATGGAGGGAGGTTCGTTGACGTTGACGTTGACTCACCTTCAAGATCATCATCGATTTCGCTGCTCTCCCAAACCCTTGGACCCCCGCGCCGAATCGCCTCGACCAAGTCCGATCGAATGGTCTTGAGCGTTTCAGGGTCGGAAACTCCCCAGTCTGGGATGACCGACTTGAGACGCGGGTTCCACCAATCGGGTTGCGACTCATTCCACTTAGGGATCCTCTTCGTGGTCCACTCCACCACTTCTTCCTTTATGTTTATCCACTTTTGCTGGCTCTTCAGAAAGATTTGGACCTTATGCTCGTCCTTCATGTTGAGCATGAAATGATCCTCGGCCTGTTGGTTGCCGCTCTTGGCATCGTAAAAGGTGTAAATGTACTCGGGCTTAATGCTCCTCAAGAACCAGAAGAACACGAGAGCTTGGAAGGCAACCAGGCCGCCGATCATGCTGTAGACGTGCTTCGGGCTCAGGACCATCTCCAGCCCCATCGCCTTTCCCTCCTCACTCTCTACGAATTTCAGATAACAGGATCCAAAGTAGAGGCTAAAGAACGGCGTGGAGAGGATCGTCAAAGCCCAGTACGAGCCGCCGACCTCGTAAGGGTGCCGCATGTGAGTGTTGCCGGTGAAATCTGCGATGTTCTTGACCACAAGCCTGCAGCATAACGACAGAAAAAACGACGTCGCAGGGTGCGAAGAGTCAATCACGTAGGTGAAATCGCCACGGAGGAGCTTGTACAGCAAGTAGACGCATTGGTCGCCAACGATGTATGTGAGGAGGACTGCGATGAGCGTAGCGAGGAACATTAGCGAAACGAGGAGCGAAGCGACGAGTTAGTTTAGAATACACTTAATGCTCGTCACTTCGCTCCTCATGGAGCCTCATAACGAAACGGATTTAACGCATTCCCCGAGCTGAGCGACGAGACAGTTTCTCACCTTTGCAAGAATACGAGCCGGCCAGGCAGAGGGAGAACGCTCGAGCGGTTAGTTGGCAGGCCGAGAACAGGAACATGGATATGGAGGCGCTCATCCTGGGTTAGGGTAGGTTCGAGGAGCGAAACGACGACGAGTTAGAGTTTTGGGGTGGGTTCGAGATGGCGAGCGAGCGAGGAGAGTAGCGTCGTGTCGTGTCTGTACCATCGCGTCCCTCAACTCACCTCGCCTGAGCATTATCCGGAAAGTACCCATAAAACGTCGGACTATGCGCCCTACTTTTCCTATCCAAATCACACTCATAACTAACCAACGTACTAATAAAACTCGCCGTAACCACACTCGTAACCAATCCAAAAATCGCCGGAAAACTCAACGGGCACCCACCCAACAACGCGAAAGTTTGAATGCAGGTACCTGGGATGGCTTCTGCGAAGAGTTCTGCGCATTTGGTCATCATCATTTCCGATTTTGGGTCGGTGTAGGAACCGACAAAGGGCTCGGCACCGCGGGAGACGCGGTAGGAGTCGACGCCGTTTTTTGTTAGGGTTAGGACTGTTAGGGCTTCGCGGAAGAGCTGCAAGAGCGAAGCAAGCGTTAAGAAAGGGTGAGGGTTTTGGAACATCTTCAGCGCTGCTGTTTTTGTTCCTCGAAGATGCACTCGAAGATGCTTCTCGAAGATGCACTCTTCAGAACCCGTCACAGAATTATGCCTCACCTTACTCCAACTCTGCTTCCTATACTGCAACCAAACCAAAAACAACTGTATCCCCATATTACACAGAATACTGATTAAAATAGCCTTGGCGAAGTTGTGGTTGCCTGCGGCGGAGTAGAGGAAGATCATGTTGATGTCGGAGAGAGTGTCGAAGAAGGAGAGGAGGACGCCGAGGGTTAGGCGGAAACCGGTGGAGGCTTTGTTGCTGTGGGTGGAGGGTGGCGAGCGAGGAGCGAACGCGACGACGTTAGTACGAGCATGAAGGTAGGCGGGTTAGCACTAATGACGACCACTGTTAAATTCGAATCATCGCTCGATTATCGCTCGATTAATGCGCTCGAATGTGCACTCCTCGACACGCTCCGCAACCGCTCTCAACACTCACCTCGCGTTATTGAGTCTAACGCTCGTAACGATGAGCGCCTCTTCTAAAAACGGATTTCGCTAATTTTGGGTTTAAGTAGGTTAAGTAGGATTGGTTTGGTGTTAGATTGAAGAATGAATTGAAGCAGTTTTAGACGATTATAAACACTTTAATATGGCGAAGAAAGGAGTAGTATTTTATGCTCACCTTAGCAAGTTCTCTCATACTCGGGTACCTATCAAAAGTAGCTTTGACGCTGTCACCGTCTGCGGAGGTTGTTTTGGAGAGGTATTCGAAGCCGCGGGCTATTTTGATTAGGTCGGTGTGGGTGAGGGAGGGGAGGGGGGTGGAGCAGAGAGGGAGGGTTGAGGCTGTAGGGGGGGGGGGCGGGGGGAAGGTGGACGTTGGTTAGCTGAGGTTTTGCCATTTTAGCGGCACACACGGGTTTACAATGGGATAGGCGGTGACACCGGCAGTGACACCTAAAACTTACCCAACTTCCTACTCCGCATGAGTTCACAAAATAACAACAACAAGACGTCTGCGTCCTTGGGCAGGGTGGCACTACTGTCCATGTTGCCAAGGGCAGGGTTGGTCAGCCCAGTAAGAGTTGTAGGCCCATTGAACGTCGAGGAGTTTTCATACTGTCGGAGTGTGGAGAGATTACCCAGGTATTTGCCTTTCAACTCTCTATTTTCCACAATAAGGCGCTGATTTTCTATTTTGTACAGCGCAAGAGAGAGGAGTTGGGACGAGAGGTATTTTGAGGAGGATCGGAGTTTAGATATTTCGTCCTTGGCCAGTAGGAGCTCGGCGGAGATAGCCTCGTAGGCTATCCGATTGGTCGAGGAGGGGAAGATTTTCACCGAGGCCATGTTGAGGGGCTGCTGCAAATCTGGAAATGGTGCATCACAAAGCATCAAGACGCAAAACGCAAAAGATTCGGTTTTCATAAATTTACACTTCGCGCTGAACCAAAATGTCCGAATTCACCCTTCCCACCAACTCCTTAACCCTGCCCATTCGCCCCGACCGATCTATCTACATCAAACAATGGAATAACAACATGTCCTCCGACGCTTCAGTTCCAAGTGCTACACACTCGAGTAGAAGGGCAAGTATAAAGAGTTTCTTCAATCCGCAGCAGGGGACGGTACTCGTAGTGCACGGAAGCTGCGCGAGTGTGGACCAGTTTGAACCGTTGATGTGAGTGCCGGCGGTTGGGGGATGGGGGAGGGGATTTGGGGGGAGATAGCGTGGGGGGGAGATACCCCCGGGGTTTGCGAATCTCTAACCCGATGCATGGATGTTGTATGTCGCTTCTTGCCTACAAAACGTCCACAGCAACAAACTCGCTCCCTTCCTCAAAAAAAAGAACTACATGGCCGAAGGCTTCGACGCCTTCGGCTGCGGTCAAAGCGACAAACCCAAACTGAAAGACGCCTACGCAGAACAAGAACTACAGGATGACTTGAATGCCGTGTACCAGAAAGCGAAACATCCGAGCTGTAACTTTATTATTGGACATAGTTATGGGACGAGTCAGGTTATTAAACTTTACAATAGTTTAACAGAAGAAGAGAAAGGGGCCGTAAAGGGAATCATACTTTTAGCAGGGAGTCTACCGGGAACGAACGGAGGTCACCCTATCTTCATACTTCCTTCGATGATTTTGGATTGGCTTCAAAGTTGGATGAGTTCTAATTTCAGGAAATCCGCGTTTCATCCTAAGGCGAGCGAGGAGCTTTTAAAGCAGGCGGAGGAGAGGAGGTGCGAACGTCATCTCGGAGCGAACGCGACGAACTGAACGCGATAGTTATTGGAGTAATGAGGAGCGAGTGCAGAAGTTTTATTCATGACAGCGACATCCTTTTCACAGCCACGCAATTCTAACAAATCAACTCCAACTTTCACGCGACTCGCTACGCTCGTCGCAGCAACCGGAATCCGATGTATTTCTGCAAGTACTTTTACGAGCAGACGAAGTGGGCGACTTTTGAGGAGGTGCAGAGCGTAAAGTGTAAGGCTTTAGTCGTGCACGGAGATAGCGACCATGTAAGAAATTGCGAAGAGCGAAGCGCCGATGTACGACGAGGAGCACGAGGAATGAAGTGACGACGTACGACTTTTCGCTTCGCAGCTGAGGAACGAAGTGACAACGACGTAACTCATCGCTTCGCTCAGCTCCGCGCTCATGTCTAACACGGCTCGCTTCGCTCGCTGTTCGAAGATTCTGGATATAGAAGCTGGGAAGAGGCTGCACAGCGCGTTGGGGGTTAACGCTAAATTCAAGGTTGTGGAGGAGGTGTCGCATCAGGTTATGGAGGAGGATCCTGAGGGGTTGGCGGAGGTTTTGATTGAGTTCATGAATGAGTGTTTGAAATGAGAGAGAAGGATAGACGCGAGACGAGACGAGAAGAGAGGGGATGAAAAAACGAATAAGAGAGGGAATAAGAAAGGCGCTATTTTCAATAAAACTTACGATCGTTCTCATTATCGCTTTAGTTTTCTACTGTTCAACACTACCCCGCAGTCCCTTAACAGCTGCTTGCTTCTTTTGGACACATACGTATCCCTCTCGCTCGTCCCTGAAGCAGGTGGCGGGTTGACAGCAGTCCGAGTCCATGGAACAATGCCCGTAATTTGGGTCGGGGTAGCCAACCGTGCACGCTGAGGCAGTGGCGGCGAGGGCAGTGAATGAGACGAGGGCAGAGAGAGTGGGGAACTTCATGTTTTACTTTGTTGTGGGGGAACTTCGAACGTGTGGCGTAGGGTGGGTGTTAGAAGGGTTTTAGAGTGGCAGAGAGGGGCCCGATCTCGACCAAACTGGAGGAGATCTCGTCTGCGGAGGTTAGAAGAAACGTCGGTCCAGTTCGAGATGGACATGGCGTACTCGTAGTCGTCAGTCTCTCCCTTGCACAAGTCCTCGGCAGATGTTCTTATTTGGAAGGGGATGTATGTAGTAAATAAAAGACGGACAGTTTTTTTTAAATCAATCACCTAAGACTTCCTACATTACTCCACAGCTTAACTCTTCCTCTCTCTCCAAAAAAATCACTCCTCGTCATTATAAGCGTTAAGAATCTCCTCTTTAATAGGACCAAACATCGGCTTAAGCGTATCATAATTCTTCCAAGCATCCGTAGCAGCCAAACCAGCATGAACACCAACAATCTTCGGGTACCCTTCGAGTGCGTCAAAACCATACTTAGCTTTAACAGGTTCAAAAAGACTCGTCAATCTATGTTCAACCATAGAAGCAAGAAAAAAATCAACACAACAAAATTCTTCCCCTAAATAATAAGGACCTTTAATACCTGCTTCAAGGTTACTCATAAGACTAGACCAACGTCCACCTTCTAAAAACTTCTTCAGTGTAGGTCCATGTTCGTTTGACTTTCCAAGACCACTTTCAAAAACATCAATGATGTCAGAAAGATGTTGCATTGCTTTACAATCGTCGTATCCGGGAGGTGTTAGGTTGAGCTTTCTACCGAGGTAAAGTGTGCAGGCTGTTGATTGACTTATTACTGTTTTTTGGTGTTAGAGTTGAGGTAGAAGAAAGTTTGCGATGAGGGACTTACCGTAATCTCCGTCTTTGATTACCGGGGGAGCGAAGCAATCAGATGGAGCACCGAATTTTGACATTACGTCACCGAATTTTGTTTTATCGGAGATATGCGTGTACGGGGTTCCGGTGTGCTCGAGAATTCTGATTAAGGGAGCATTGCTGCGTGGGTGGGGCAGGTGTTGGGGGAGGGGACGCAAGACGTATTGTTTATTAGACCTCACATTTTTAGAAGTGTCATAATTCTTTGGACGTTTACAAGTATTATGGCTTCATGCAGACGAACTTACCGACCGAGAAAGCCCCAGTAGTAAATCTGAAGTGCAGTCATAGCGGACATATGTCTTGTTTAGGTGAAAGATGCCCATGTTTTTTGCCTGGATTTGGCATATTTCTGAGAAACTCTTTTTCGTTTTTTATCTTTACGTTTCCCAGCCAAAACCGCCGGCATACGACAAATACGAACTATAGCCCTATACCCTGACAACCACAAGCTCCCAACCGCCTTCTGAGCTTCAAAAAACGACTCTCAAATCTCGTGACCTCGGCCCGTCGCTCCCTCCCTCCCCACCGCATCCTCCTCCTCTCCTCGTGCTCCAAAATGCCAACTCTACAATCACTAAGTCCCCTCCCGGTGATAGTCGATAAGATCGTAGCTAGGGAACGAGAGGAGGCAGAGGTGAAGGCTGAGAGGGAATTGGACGGAGACTCGGAGGTGAGCCGACGAGCAAACAAAAACGAGCATGCAACGGGCGCTGGCGGCCTCGGCGGTGGCCTCGGAGGCGGCGCGGGCGCGATCACGGGCGGCCAAGGCGGCGGCGGCAGCAGCGTCGCCCGCGCAGGCGAGATCGACGATTGCGGCGATCGCGGATGGCGGCGAGATCACGGGCAGTGGCGGCGCCTTGAGCGGCGAGATCGCTTTCAAGTCGTTCGTTTTCAAGTCACTGAGCTTCCACATTCGCTTTAACTTTGCCTTTCAACGTTCACTAATAACAAAATCGCTTCCCTGACTGCTCGCTTCTCTTCGCTCGCCACTCGCCAACCTCCCTTTCCCCCTCCCCCCCACAGGCCCCCACCCTCGAAGACCTGTCCACCTTTGAGACGTACTTGAACAAACTCCAATCCTCGATTTCCTCCGACCTGCCGTCCACGATAAACGCCGCCAAGTTCTCCCGCATCCTGACCGAAAAATACGGCTTCCTGAAGCCCCTCCTCACCCACCCCACAATCTCCTCCTACATCAAACAATTTCAACGAGCCTACTACACCACCTCCTTCTCTCCCCTCGGCGACCCTAAAATGTCTCCCGGCGGCATAATCATGTTCTTGGCCATGCTCAACCGCTTCAACCTCCCCCTCAACATGTTAATCCTAATCGTCGCGTTCCTGCTCTCAGTGAAACCCTGGGTGTTAATTGCCCTCCTGACGTTCACCCGTTTCGTGGAGAACTACCGTCTCAAATCCTACACCGGCGCAACCGACGATACCAACTCAGGAAACTCCAGAATGGCCAAAATCGAAAACTCGAAAGTCTTCACCGAAAGTTCAAACAACCAAATCCCACCAGTAGGCACTCCCCTAACCTCCTCCACCTCCCCCTCCACCTCCTCCTTCGACGTAATAGTAATCGGCACCGGCCTAACCTCCCTATACACCTCCTCCCTCCTCTCCAAGCAGAACCTCCGCGTCCTCCTCCTCTCCGAATCCTCCTGCTCCATAAACTCGATAACTCATGATAACGTTGTTTTCGATAACGAGGATTTCACGGGGAAGAAGTTGTTCGCGGTTGAGAAGTATGTTAGCGCGGGAACGTGTACGGTTGATGATAGTCAAGGTGGAGTTCGTTTTTACCGTGTAGGTAATAAATCTAACGGTTACGCGTACGAGGTAATTCAATGTGGGGAAGAAGAACCTTTCGTTGTTCGTAGCGGAGGTCGAAACGTTTTGGAAGATTTCGAGGAAATTCTCATGGATGGTTTTGGAGGGGATGGGAGTTTAGAAAGTTACCTTAAAGCGTGCGAGGTTGTTAAGAAGGATGCGGGGAAGTTCTTTAATAGGAAAATACTCGATGAGAATACTTTATCACTTCTTGACTCCGTAGGGGGTCCTGCGGGGAAGGGAGCGTTCCATGAAGCTAGCGTACGGTATTCTCAGGATTTGTTTAAATCGTTGATACCGAAGTCGGCGTCTCCGGTGGTGAGGGCGCATATTGCGGGGATTGGGTTTAAGGCGGAGAATATTACGCCGAGTTCTTGTTCGATGGGAGTGCATATTGTGGAGGCTTCGAATAGGGATGGAGCTTGGAAGGTGAGAAACTGAGAGACTGCGTTAATTCCGTTCGTTACGTGATTACGCTAGTAGCTCCAGTCTCAACGTCGCTTTGTTTGCTACTCTACACCGTGGCGTTCTAACACGGCTCGCTTCGCTCGCTGCTCCTCGCTACGCTCGCCGCAGCCGGTCGGAGGTTCAAGGGTCCTCGGCACCGCGATGGAGAACGTTATTAAGGAAGCAGGGGGAGAAGTCTACAACTTGGGAGACAAAAAGATCGAAAGGCTCACCTTCGAAACAACCTCCTCCTCCGACGCCAGTACGCACCCCATCTGCACGGGCGTGAAAACCTCCGACGGCAAAACCTACACGGCCAAAACGGCCGTAATCTCCGCCCTGCCCCTCCAACACACTCTGGTGAACTTGATCGATTCCTCCCTCCGTTCCAAGAATCCCGTGGAGAACTTGGAGTTGCTGAAGGAGAGGAGACCGCTGCTAAAGTTGTACCTGACGCTCTCCAAGTCGTCCGAAGAGTTGAATTTACCTAGTGCCGATTTCTACCGTTTACCAGGCGCTTCCCTCCCAGTCGACGAAGTCAAGGTCGACGAGCACGGAAACCGTATGGGAGTGAATCACGGCAACATCGGAGCGCACGCTCACACGTTCTCCAAGTTCACTCCGGGATCATCGTGGACTCACGTCAGCTTTCCCAGCGCGAGCGATCCCTCTTGGGACACCCTCAATGATCCTTCCACGTCTTGCTGCGTCGTTACGGTCGAGGCCGATGATGACTTCGTCATCCCTCCCGAAGCAGGAGAGGCCACTTTATCCTACAAAATCAACAGCACCTCAACCACGGCCGAAACCCAGGCCAACATGAAACGCAAGATCCTCGAAGACCTCAACACCCTCTTCCCCATCATCACCTCAGACGTCATCAAGTCCTCTAATTTGAGCGAACCCCTCCGAAAGGGTCTAACCCACAACTGCATGCGCTACGCTGCCAAGTGCGTTAAACCTTCAACCCCTTACCCGAATCTATTCCTAGGCTCGGAGGATTTAACGTTCGACTCCTTCTCGGGAAGGTTGGCAGCGGGGGCGATGGCCGCGAACGCCGTTCTTGGGTACGATGTGTTTGATTTGATGTATTTGGGGAAGAATGTGGTGGAGGATTTGAGGAATAACGTGGGTGGGGGAACGCCGGAGATGAAGGGAGAGGGAGAGGAGGCGGTTAAGCTGATTAGCAAGAGCAAGGCAGAGGAAGCTAAAAAGAACGATTAGGGTAATAAGTATTTTTAATTCAGAATCGATGGGGTTTTGTTTTAGGCATTTATCTCCCTCTCAAGTTTTTTCGCGTCTTTTATGATCGATCTTCTTCGTAGATCCCCGGGATCGTCTGGATTTTTTCTTCTTCAGCGGTTACATTTATGATTGAGCCTCGCCTTTCTTCAACGACCTTCACGACGTCCTCTGATCGAATTGAGCGGAGAACTTCTGGATTTTGAACGGCCCAGTCGGGGATCGTAGCTTTTCTCTGATCATTCCATCACTCCGGTTGCTCCTCATTCCATTCTGGGATCTTCTCGTTAACCCATGTGACCACGTCGTCTTCAATTTTCTTCCACTTGTTTAGATTGTCATCGAAGACGCCAATCTTTATCTCATCGTCGTCGTGATTCAAGAAGAACCCCATGGTATTTTCGTTACCCGACTTAGTAGAGTAGAACGTGTTGATGAAGTCGGGATTGATGTTCTTCAAGAAGTAGAAGAAGGTTGCGACCTGGACTACTAGCAGGCCGCTGACCATACCGTAAACCTGTGTGGCGTTGAAGACCATCGTCAACTCTCGCGCCTCCCCCTCCTCACTGTCTATGTACGCCAAATACCTAGAGGCAAAATAGAAGCAAACTACCGGTGTTGATAGAAGCGTAAACGCCCAGTAGCTGCCGCCAAGCTCGTGTGGATGGCGGGCGTGCATCAGCGCTGTAAAATCGACAACTGTCTTCGCGGTTATTCTAAGAACAATAGATATGATTACCGAAGCCAATCCATAGATTGGCGGCCAATATGTGAAGTCTCTCGTCAGAAGCTTGTACGCTATAAAGAGTGAAATCTCTCCTAACAAGTAGCAACAATCGTGCTGCTCTCGACCGCACAGAGGGCACAGGCGAGGGCTTTGGCGCTTAATTGGCAGGCCGATACGAGCAACATGCTCATGAACACCTTGACCTTCTTCTTCATGCCGTCTGGGACAAACCTGTGGAAGTCGGGAGTCGCTGCCCTTTTGAGTTTGTCCAAATCCAAATCAAAGGACGCGCCAGTGGCTGTGAAAGAGGCGGTAAAAATGGACACGATGAGGGAGAATATTGCGGCGTTCGACTGGTTGGATCCAACTAGAAAGGCGTATGTCTGAATAAGCGCGCCTGGGATCGCCTCGGTGAACAGTTCACAGCACTTGGCATATATCATTTCTACTTTTGGATCCAAGGCTGCTCCAACTTCTGGTTCAGCGTCTACGACGAGCGAAGGGAGCAGCATTAGCGTAGCGAGGAGCGAAGTGACGAGTAAGTTTAGAATGGTCTTAGTGGGAGGAGCGCGTAAGGGTTAATAGTCGTATTCTCAGCTCGTCGCTTCGCTCATTGCAGTTAAGCGTCTCACCTATCACCACACGGTAAGCATCCATGCCAGGCTTTGTGATAGTTACAACGTACATCATTTCCTTGTAGAGCCGGCTTTTCGTTTGTTTTCTGTTCTGAAAGAAGACAATCGCGAGCTGTAAAAAAATATTGGAAGGAAGGAAAATTAGAATCGCGATGGCGAAGCCGTCCTCGCCTGTCGCAAAGTATGTCCAAATCATGTAAATGTCGGTGATGAGGTCGAACGTAGAAAGAAGCGCCCCACCAAAGAGCCTAACGGCGACGTACTTCTTCCCATCACTGGCTACTCTCATGCTCATAAAACCAAAGCCTACGACGAGCGTAGCGAGGAGCATTGGCGAGCGAGGAGCGAAGCGACGAGTTAGTTTATGTTATTAATGCTCGTCGCTTCGCTCCTTATAAAGCCTTGTAACGAACGGAATTAACGCATTCCCAGCTTGTCGCTTCGCTCCTCGCACTTCCTCACTCACCTCCTCCAACACTGGGTGCCGCTCTTGCATATTCCTCATCACGGGGAACTTGTCGAGGTATTTCCCGACCGCATCTTCGTTGCTGTCAGACGTCTTAGAGAGAAAGTCGAAACCTCGCGCTAGTGTTATGCAGTTGGAAAGCGCGATGTTGTTTATTTTGTTGCACGAGGGCAACGTCGCCGCCAACTGTCCCGGCTTCATCACTTCTCGTAGAAACACGAGGAGCACCTCTTGTTCGTCCTTTAACGGGAGACTGGAAATAGCTTTGCTTACGCCAGCTAAAGTTGGGAGCTGGAAGGTGTTCCTGTGTTGTACCTGCTTCTCTAATTCGACGATCTTCGCGTTGGCCTCTGCCATTGTTCTCCCCTCCCCCTCTGGCAGTAGTTTGGTAGCCGCTGCTGCCCGTGCTTTACGAAGTTCCTCTTCGAGCGCGGAGATTTTTCCACGAGCGCGTTGTATGATGGCTTTTCGCCTCTGTCGTTGTGCGGTGTGATCTTGGCTTTCATTTTTATTCACGTGATGCTTCTCTGTACCTCCCTGAAGTTTTCCGAGGGCTGGCCGGCAAGGGCATCCTCGGCCGGAGAGAAGAAAACAGTCTCTTTCTACTAAAGATCTTTCACCGCTACTCTACATCGACCCCTGTTCTCGGCACCCCCTCAACCAACCGAACTAGATACCCTTAATTCGCCCCTCCCATCCCCTCGCATCAGGCCTCCAAACAGACCCATAACAAGGGCAGGGCAGACGATGACCATGCTGCTCCACTCCATCAGCATGATTCTGACCTTCCTGACCGTAACAGCTTCTTCAAGCCTTCTAACCTGCAACTCTTCCCCCCTAACCAACTGCATCACCTGCGACAACACGCAAACGTGCTTTGAGATAGCTGCTCCTTCGCATGTTAAGACGCAAGGCGAGTGCTGCTCCCTGGCCTCTGTGTATCCTCTTCCGTTTCCGTATTCATTGACGGACAGGACAAGTGTGGGGACGATGTGGAGCTGGAACGTTGACGAGGAATCTTGGTACGAAGATAAATGTATTTAAAAATGAGTTAGAAAAAGATCTGATTCTAACACAGGCTCCCCCCCCTCGCCGCTCCCCCCGCCCAGCACGATTTTCATGGGCAACACACCTAGCACGGTGACGGACCCATCCTCCGGCAACTGCGTCGCAGGCAGGCTAAGTTTGCCCTCCCTACCCCCCCCACCCCCCATCGTCCCCCGCTCCTGAAAAACGCCAAGAACGTCCTGTTCATCATGGTAGACGACCTCCGCCCGGAGCTCTCCGGCGGCTACGACCACTCTGAAGTCAAGACTCCCAACCTCGACGCCTTCGCTAAGGAGTCTTTGGTGTTCGAGCAGGCTCACTGCCAGATCGCCGTGTGCGGTCCTTCGCGCTCATCGTTCATGAGCGGCCGCCGTCCAGACTCCACGACTGTTTATAACTTCTTTCGTCACTTCAGGCAAGCTGACGTAGGGCAAAACTGGACGTCGCTCCCTCAGCATTTCAAGAATAATGGGTATTTAACTCTCGGCAGCGGGAAGCTTTACCACCCTAACCAACCTCCCATGTACGACAGTCCTTTGAGCTGGAGCGAGGAGAACGGCGACCTCTTCGAAAACGACGATTCCTGGCCTGATAACTACGGACACGGCCCAGGGGGGGGGGAGGACCTCGGAAAGGAGAACTGCGGAGAGGTTCAGCCGGACGAGCTTAACGACCTCTGCTCGCCGATCGCGTGGTGCGCCGTCAACAACACGGAGGCTGAAAACACGCTTGGCGAAGCCATCAACGTGGAGGTGAGACGCAGCGAGGAGCGAAGCGACGAGCTGGGAATACGATGATTACGGTCGTAATTAGTCTCCATGACGAATTTTAAGGACTTCAACTAACTCGTCGCTTCGCTCCTCCGCTCGCTAATGCACCTCGCTTCGCTCGTCGCAGGTTGCGACTTCTCGCCTTCGCGGAGAGCTCAAGGCCGCACCGGACGGTGAAGCTCAGCAGCCCTTTTTCCTCGCCATAGGTCTCCACAAGCCTCACTTGCCTTGGTCCGTTCCCGAGCGATTCTTCGATATGTACCCTGAAGCGGAGGACATCCCGCTTGCTGCGAATAAGTACCCTCCTGAAGGTGAGAAAACGTGGCTCGCGCTAAACTCTGAACGCGCTAAACTGCTGAACGGTTTCTAACTCGGCTCACTTCGCTCGTCACTTCAGGAATGCCTGACGTGGCATTCAACCCAACGGGTAACTGTACTGCTGATACGCCTATGCCGGATGAGTACGCCCGCAAGGCTAGGCGCGCATACATGGCTGCAGTCTCTTACATGGATTCGTTCGTCGGCTCCATATTAGAAGCGCTAGAAGATTCAGGGCGCGCGAGTGACACGCTCGTCGTCTTCGCCAGCGACCACGGATGGCAGCTTGGCGAGCACGGAGAGTGGCAGAAAATGACGAACTTCGATTTGGCAACTCGCGTGCCTCTTATAGTGAGGGCACCATGGAAGGAGAACGCCGTCGGGCGCAGCGATGCGCTCGTTGAGCTCGTGGGCCTGTTCCCTTCAATGGCCGAGCTCGCTGGGATACCAACAGTCGCAGACGAGCACCCGTTGGAGGGTGAGAGCTTCGCGCCTGCTTTCGACGACTCCGAATGGCAGGGTCAAGGCTGGGCGCTATCACAGTACCCGCGCGCCCCAAAAACCACCGCCGCCAAGCAAAACGACGACAAGTCTTTATCTGCCGACCCCGTGAACGATAACATTACCGTCATGGGATATTCTTTGAGAGTGGAAGGTTGGAGGTACACCGAGTGGGCTTCATTCGACGGCACCGCCAACGGCGGAAAAGGAAAGGTAGACTGGACCGCACCTCTCTACGGTGTAGAATTGTACGACCACAGCGACGCCGTCGGCGACATCAACGATTTGGACGCACACGAGAACGTCAACGTCGCTGAAAGTCCTGAGAACAAGGGCATCGTCGCAGAGCTCAGCAAGCAGCTGAGGGAGATCGTTGCTGATTCGGTTCGTAGTAAATAGATTGCCAAAAAGAAGTTGTAGTTTTTATGAATACAAAAATCATCATACATTTTACAATAGACACTCGCTAGAGAAACATTCACGCTTCATCAACATCCACTTCAACGTCCACCCCCACCCATCCATCTACCACCACTCTAACTGTACACGGTCCGATTCCTCCCTCTCCTACATTTATATCGGCTTCGATGCTCTCGACTCCGCTCTTGCCTCCATTCCTCAGGCTCACGTTCTTAGGCGGCGCCAGCAGCTGCCTCGTTCCCTTGCTGCCCACCAAAATAATAATTCCACTACTATTACGCCCGCCCCCTCCTCTCCCCCC
>BLQM01000165.1:77439-87463 GCA_012489335.1 Triparma laevis f. inornata
CCTCTAGCACTCGCCCCGCCTTGAAGCACCCGGCACTTTTCAATTTCCTCAAAAACTCGTCATCCCCCCCCCTCCCTCCTCCTCCTCCTCCTCCTCCTCCCTCCAAGCTCCTCCCCCTCAGCGCTCTCAAATCCTTCCAGCCGCCCTTGTCCAAGAACCTCGCGCAGGCCGCCTCCCTGTCCTCTCTCCCCCCCTTCCCCACAATCCCACCGACCTGCATAAATATGCATGTTCTATCGGGATAGCAGCGGTTCTTGACGCAGCTGTCTGCCGTTAATATCGCAGCTGCGACGTCGAACATCCCGTCCTTGGACCCCTCCCCGTCGCCCACGCACACAAACAGCATGGCGGCAAAGAGTCTCCCAAGCTGGTCGACGACGGTCCTCGTGTCGTTGATGTAGTCGGAGATCGGCAGCTCCTGAGTTTCGTCCAGCCACGCCTGGATCAGGAGCCAGCACTTGCAGTGAGGGTCCAAGAAATCCATCTCGCTGGTCGCCCCCCACCTGACGTCCCTGCTTAAATCCTCGTTCAAAATCTCCTCATTGTGCCTCACGGGCAGCTCGTTCATTTCCGTGCAGTAGCTGATGATCCGGATGACGTCTGCCACTGCGGCCTCCTCCAGTTCTCCCCGGCTCTTCACCTGTGTGTGTGTGTGTGTGTGTGTGTGTGTGTGTGTCAATGATAGAGTCAACCGAACGAATGTGAATGATGATGATATGTGCGCCTCTAATGTTTGCCTCTCCTCACTCACCAGCTCGCCCCTCAAATTTCGCAGCCCGTCCCTCATCTCCTTGGGCGCCTTGTGGTGCAAGTAGAACTTGCTTGCACATTTTCCGAGGGCTGTGGACACGACCGAAATTCTGTCCTCGTCCTTCCCCAAAAAAGCGGCCCCTTCCGCCTCGCCCTCCACGAATTCCAGGCACCCCGTATTTTTGAGCGCATCGATTGTTGTTTTGGTCAGTTCAAGCATGAACTTCTCGATCTGCGTGGAGCCGAGGAGCGAAGCGACGAGTTAGAATAATAATATTTTTACATTGTCTCGTCACTTCGCTCCTCGCTGGGCTTCGTCCTCACTTCGCTCGCGTCTCACCTTCTCCTCCTTCCCCTCCTCCCCCCCCACCCCCTCGCAGCCGTAGTAGCTGGGATTCTTCAAAAGCCTCCTATAAAAATAGCTCCACTTCAAAAAGCCCACGCCCTCGTTGTAACTACTAACCGTATTTGTGGCGATCTCGGCATTCAATATCTCACAGATCCGCCCCTGCAGCTTGCTCTCAACCGGAAAGGGATCGTAGAGAAACTTTCTGTAGAAGTTCTTCTTGCCCTCCTGCACCAGTACGCACGCGACTCCCAGGGTGTCGAACTGAGGCCTGCGACGCGCGTAGCGAGGAGCAGCGAGCGTGTTAATGGTGGAGATAGAAAAGCGAGGAGCGGAGCGGAGCGACGATGTAGTTCTTATTCTCCCGTAGAATAATGCGCGAGCGAGCAGAGAGGTAAATGGAGCAGAAAACTCGTCACATTGCTTCTCGCTGTCGCTTCTATCCTCGCTACCGCTCGCGTGCTAGTGGTGGAGATAGAAAAATTCGTCGCTTCGCTCCTCATGGAGACTCATTACGACCGTAATTATCGGATTCCCAGCTCGTAGCTTCGCTCCTCGCAGTGCCTCACCTTCCCGCTCGACCCATCATCTGCAAAACGTCCGTCACCGGATAATCCACGTAACGGCTCGTCTTCCCATCGAAGAACTCGGTCCCCTTGACGATGACCAAGTGGGCGGGGAGGTTCACTCCCCAGGCGAGGGTGGACGTCGCCACCAGCACCTGAATCTCTCCGTCCAAAAAGAGCTTCTCCACCACCTCCCTGTCGCTCCCGCTGAGGCCTGCGTGGTGGAGGCCGATGCCGAACTGCAGCGTGTGCTTCAACGCGCCGTCGCCGATGGTTTGGCAGATCAGGTCGATGTCGACGTCCCCCTTGCCAGTCAAGAAGAGCCTCGGGTCCTCGTCCCCGGCCGCATAACTGATCAAATCTAAAGCCGTCAAGCGCGTCTGCCTACGCGAGGCGACGAAAATGATGACAGGCTTGCCGTACGAGTGCTCCTTAATCGCAGCGTAGCACGGCTTGTTCATCGTGGCCATTCTAGGGCAGTAGTGCCTGCCCGGGAAGCCCTGGATGTGGACCTCCATCGGAATGGGTCGGACTGACGGCCTGAAGTTGTACATGCCGATGCCGCGGTTCGGCGGATCGAAGCTGTTGAATTAGGGCATTTTTGTGTTAGAACTGTTTGTAAAACAAATTGTACAACATTTATAAAACCCTATAATTTCATTTCTCACCTAATTCCCATCCACTCACTCAAATCCACGGGATTCGCCAAGGCCGTCGAAAGGCCCACAATGCGAGTTCCCGCAAAGGCCTCTTGCCCCTCTCCTCCCTCGCCCTTCACCACCTCGCTAATGTACCTGGTGCGGCTAACAATCGCCTCCAGCACGGCGCCCCTCTCCTCGCCCAAGAGGTGAATCTCGTCGATGACCAAAAGGCCAACGTCCTTCGTGAACTTCCTGCCACTCTCCTTCCAGCCCCTCGTGATGAGGTCCCACTTCTCGGGCGTGCAAACGAGGACGTCGGCCTTGGCCATGGTCCTGCTGTCGTGGGTGGTGTCGCCGCTCAGCTCCAAGACCTTCCAGCCCAACTTGTCTCCGAGGTTCTTCCTCCACTCCTTCAGCCTCTCCCTGGCGAGACTTTTCAGCGGAGCAATGTAGACCGTCTTCTTCTTGGGCTGAGTTCTCTTGAGGCGGAGCATCGCGAGCTCAGCGACGATCGTCTTGCCCGAGCCGGTGGGCGCGCCCAGAAGCACGGACTTGTCCGAGTGGTACAGGACAAAAAACATCTGCGTCTGGATCGGATTGAAGCAGTCGAACTTGTGGCTGTAGAGGCTCTCGAATTTAGGGTCCAGTAGGGCCCCGACGGGGAGTGGAGTGAGGTCTAGGAGGTCCGTGTAGGGGCTGTGGGCGAGCCGAGTTAGAATTTTGTTAATTTTAGGGTTGAGTAAAGACGCTACTGCAGTTTCTACAGTTTCTAGTTTTTCACCTGCTCTTCTCGGGCAGCATCAGCCTCTTGAAGCTGACGGGCAGGACCTGCTCAACTCCCACAAACCGGTCAGATGTGAGCTTGACGTAATACTGGGGGGGAAGAGGGTCGAACGCTGGGATAGTCAGTTCCACCTCCATTACCTCCGGGTGCGAGCGCTTGCTGAAGAGGATGAACTCCTGGTGGTACACGCGCTCGTTCTCGCCGTCCTCGACCCACAGCCAAAATCCCTGCGCGCCGCCGCAGAACTTGCTGTGCCAGTCAAACATTGACGAAAGGGTCAGGGTGAACTTGAGGATGGAACGCGAGAGCGGCTGGACGGTGCAGGCCATGTCCACGTATGGAAGGAACTTCACGTGCTTCCTGACCGAGGCCCCGCCCCTCTGCCAGTGGCAGAGCTGGCCGATCTCGTCGTTCCCCATTTCCAGCATGCTCATGGTGTAGTCGAAGCTGTGAGGAAGATAGGCGTTTTTTACGAGTTAGAAATATATATATATATATCAGACGTTATAATTTCATCGCTTCTCTCACCTCGCGTAGCCTCGGCTCTCGATGGCGGGGAAGATGTTGCGGGGCAGATCCTCCGAGAACTGCCGCAGTGGAGTGTGGAACCACCAAACCCGCTTGTCGATGCTCTTGGCGATTCGCAAAAGCTTGGCGGCCTGCCCGGCCATCCCTCGCTTCAGGCACATCTCGAACAGGGCCCTGGCGACGCGCCCGGCGTTGGACGCAATGTAGTTCGTGTCGCTGATGAGGGTGAAGGAGGTGATCTTCGCGTGGCCAATGTACGCCTGCAACAATACGTTGGACTTGCCGGCGCTCTCGTCCACCGTGCTCTTCACAGCGAGGGGGCAGTGCTGCGCCGAGAGCTCGTCGATCTGCGACGGGGAGAGGGGGGACGAAGCCAGAGCGAGAAGCGAAGCGACGAGTTAGAGCGAATCATCATGAGTTGGCAGCTAGTTGCTTCGCTCCTCGCTGTCGTCGTTCGCTCCTCGCGGGGCTTCGTCCTCGCAGCTTCTTACCTCCTTGAGCTCCTCCTGCCGGACCTTGACGTTCGTGAACTCGCACGCGGAGCAGATCACGTGCAGGAGCTCGACCTCGCTCGGATGGGGCATCCTCGCCAAGAGCTCGTTGAAGGTGGCCACCGACTCGTTCTGGATGTAGAAGTGAGAAGCGACCCTGCCCAAATCCGTGACGGCCAAATTGCCGGAGCGAGGATCGTAGCGGATCATTCGCCTCTCGTCCAGCAACTTGGCCGCGTTCACCACCAGCTCCGTGGTCTTCTTCTGCAGGCGCGGGTCGGTCTCGATGTCGGCGACGTTGATCCCGTACGCCATGGGGTTCTTGAGCATCCTCACGTAAAGGTACGTGTACTGGAGCCACTGGCTCGCCTCCTGGATGTTGCAGACCGTCCCTCCAACGACCTCGGCGTTCAGGTGGTCCGCCAGCTGCTTGATGAAGTTAGACTCGATCGCGCTCTGGCTAACGAGGAGGTTCAGGTACCTGGGGAGGCCTTTCTGGGTCGTAATCAAGTTTGCCTCTGCGACGGGCGAAGTGAGCGCGAGCAAGGCGCCATTAGGGAGCGTGTTAGTGGTGGAGATAGCGAAACGAGGAGCGAAGCGATGATGCAGTTCTTATATTCTCCAGTAGGATTAATGCACGAGCGAGCAGAGAGGTAAAGGCAGTAGAAAACTCATGGCATTGCCCCTCGCTACCGCTCGCGTGCTAGTGCTGGAGATAGCGTAAACGAGGAGCGACTCGAAGGTACTCATTAACTCATCGCCTCGCTTCTCCTACGGTCGCTCCTTCGTACCTCCGAAGGTGTCAAACTGCGGTCGGCCGGCGCGGCCGAAAATCTGCTGAACGTCCAAAATGGACAGGTCCATCATGCCGCCCTTCTCGGCGTTGTAGACCTCCGTGCCCTTGATGATGACGGTGTGGGCGGGGAGGTTGACTCCCCAGGCGAGGGTTGCGGTGCAGCAAAGGACCTTGATGGCGCCCTCCGCGAACATGCTCTCGGAGAGCTTGCGGTCCCCGCGCAGCATGCCGGCGTGGTGAATTCCCATGCCGTTGCGAAAGTGGCCGGAGAGCTCGCGGTTGCGAGACTTCTGAGCCTTGTCGGCGAACTTGCCGTAGGCGGAGCTGGGATCGTTCGAAGTCAGGAAGTACCTGCGACGAGTGTAGCGAGTCGCATGAAGATTGACGATAACGAGTTAGAAACGAGAAGCGACGAAAGCGGCGGAGACCACGAGGAGCGAAGCGACGAGTTGCATAATAATATTATCTTCTAGCTCGTCGCTTCGCTCCTCGCTGGGCTTCGTCCTCGCAGGTTCTCACCGCTCCAGCTCCCCCCTTTTGGCCGCAATCTCAGCCAGCGCGCCGCAAGTCAGCCCGGTGTCCTTTCTACTGTGGACGAAGACCATGACCTGGTACCCTCGCCGGAGGCTGTCTACAATCGTGTCGTACGCGATTTCGTTCATTTTCTTGATGCATTTCCACCTGTCCTTCTCGGTCACGCCGAAGAAGGTCTGGGAGAGGGGGACGGGGCGGTGCTCCGGGCCGAAGAAGAACAGGCCGCGCTGTCGGCGAGCGAAGCGAGGCGAGGAGGGGAGGGGGGAGTTAGTTTAGAATGTTCTTGATGCGAGGAGCGTAGTGTACGGTACCGAATAATTGCGAGGAGCGAAGCGACGAATTGAACGAGGAGTTTCAATATGAGCGGCGTTTTCGAAGTGCCTCGTCGTTGTATTAATGACGCATTCGTAATCTTGTCGTCCGCTCCTCGTTAGTTAGAATGTTCTTGATGCGAGGAGCGTAGTGCATGGCGCCTCATAACGACTGCAACTTTCTCACCTCCTGGTGAACGCGAAGGAAGCTCGCCACGTCCTTGTAGTTGGGGAGGGTGGCTGAGAGTCCTACGATGCGAACTGACTTCTGAGAGGACTCTACGAGGCGGTGGAGGCGGGCGACGACGGACTCGATGACGGCTCCGCGGCCGTCGGCGAGGAGGTGCACCTCGTCGATGATGAGGAGACCGCAGGACTGGGACAGGCTGCCGTCGCCGCCCTTTCTGGTGACGACGTCCCACTTCTCAGGGGTCGTGACGATCACGTCCGTTCTTTCGGCCTCCGCCTTGGTAAGCTGCATGTCGCCAGTGAGCTCGGCTACTTTCAATTTGAGCGGCTTCAGCCTCTTTCCGAACTGCGACGGGGGGAGGAGGGAGGGGGTGGTTTAGTATAATGTGCTTACTATAGCGAGGAGCGAAGCGAGAAACAGCTACTACCAGCACCGAAGCAAGAAGCAGCTACTACCAGTACCACCAGCTCGTCGCTTCGCTCCTCGCAGTTACCCTTCCTCACCTTCTCCACAACCTCCTGAGCCAGCGCCTTCATCGGAGCGATATAAATGACCTTCTTTCCGCTCTCGAACTCCGAGTTGCCGACGTCTGCGTACGCCGCGTATGGATCGTCTTCGTTCTTGATCACGCCCTTGTCCCTGAAGTGCGCGAGGACGGTGAGCATCGCGACGTTGGTCTTTCCCGCTCCGGTTGGAGCGCAGATGAGGAGGTTCTCCTGAGACTTGAAGGCGGCCTTGAAGGTCGCAGACTGCATAGGATTGAGCGTCGGGATGTTCGTGAAGCCCTTGATGCACGTATTGTCCATCGAGTCTTTTAGGACTATTCGAGGGGGGAGCGAGTTCTCGTCCCTGAACTTGGCGGGGACGTTGACCACCTCGTAGCCGTCCTCGTAGTCCCTAGTGGTTCCGGCGGGGAGGCCGGTCTTCTCGTAGTACTGCTTGCTGCCCTCGGGGTTCAGCGCGCTCTTCATGGCCTCAATGTCCTCCGCGCTGGCGCCTCGGAAGCCGCCGCCCTGCAGGCCGAGGGAGCGCTCTTGAGCGAGGTAGGCTGGGTCGAAGCCGACGTCTTCGAGGAAGTCGGATTGAGTGGAGTTGAGGTCGTTCAGGGTCGAGAGTTGGTTGCGGGCTGTTGCAGCCGCCTATGAGAGGGGGGCGAGCGGAGCGCGTGCGAAGCGAGCTGAGTTAGTTGTGAAGATAGTATAACGATTACAGCAGTAGTAGATGGTTTACCTTCTTGGCAGCTTTCATCGCCTTCTTATTCTGCTTGTCGCTCGTCCTCTTCACAGTCACGCCGACCAGCGCAGGAGCGTTGGATGTGTTGGCCTTGTTCTTGGCGGCGAAGGACGCCAAGTCGGACTGAGCGAAGTCAGAAGCAGCCTGAGCCACCGCGAGCATGGTCTCGGCGTTGCGGGCTGCGACGACGCGTAGCGAGGTAAGCGTGAACGATTATTACAGTAAGACTTACGTTATTAATTTACGCAGTGGTTTACTAGTTGCGTCGATACCTAGACTGCTGCCACTAGCGCAGACGATTTACAAAATGAATCAACGCATTCCCAGCGAGGAGCTGAGCGACGAGCAGTTTCTCACCTGCATCGTCTAAGGAGACAGTGGGAGCGGATTTTGATTGGGTGGGGTTGAACTCTGCGACGCAGAGATCGACGTACGTGTCAACGCCGAGGGCGTTGCAGGCGGAGGATATCGCGGGTATGTGCTCGAAGATGGAGAATATTGACGTCACATTGTCCTCGCCGAGCAGAGCGAAGAGGGAAGCTTGAAGGGACGACGAGTCGGAGCTGTGAGTGTTTATTGTTTGGATTATCTCGGAGGCCAGGTGGTCGGGAGGAAAAGGAGAACTTATCGATTTGACCAGCGAGACCATTTGGGCCGGTGGGAAGATGTTGCCATCGATGCTGCTGGAGGAAGAGGAGGAGGAGGGAGTTTTTGCCGAGGAAGAAGGTTTGGTGGGCGGAGGGAGTGGAGGGGGGAGGGCGTCCAGCAGTGATACCAGCCTGTCATAAAGGGGGGCGGTGATGGAATCGAGGACAACGCTCATGGTAGGTGGGCGTTGGGGAGAGTAAGGGGGATAAAGAGGGGCCGTGGGATCGAGGACTAGAGTATAGTCAGCCAGGGATTAAACAATTTTAGGGGCGGGGGAGAAGTAGCTGAAGATATGGTCGTGGAGGAGGAGTATATAAGTGGCTACAGCTGAGCGTGGGGGGTGTAACGGCGTAAGTTGGAGGAGCTGGAATCCGGTGAATAAAATCTGGAAAAATGACTAAATTTGCCCTAAAGAAGGAGAGGCCTGAACGGACCAATTTACGCGAAGATGGGAACATGCGATTCAAAGGTGAGGAAATTGGAGGCAAGAGGCAAATGTCAGGGGTATTGAACCCGCATTCCCGCTCGTTTTTGGTGGCGCAAACGAATTTTGAATTTTTGGACGAGCGTTGAGAGTAACCTGCCCCTTGTTTGTGTGTGTGAAACGAGCACCAGCGGTTCGGGCTAACACGACCGCTCGTTCAATATTCTCGTAGCCGGCCCCGAAGACCAATGTCAAGGGCCCCAAGAAGGAGCTGACGTTCGGAAAGGATCCGAATCTCAACATCGCAGACTTCATGCTTAAGGAGGCCAAGGGGGAGACGCTGGTCAGGACAGAATTGAAGGGGCAGCAGTTCTTGATCGAGGACAGCGCCGACTGCAACGTGTATTTATTGGACAAGCTCGCGGCGCTGACCGTGGACAGTATCAAGAACTGCGTCGTCGTGACAGGGCCAATAGAGGGCAGCGCCTTTTTGAGGGACGCGGAGAACTGTACGTTCATAGTGGCGGCGGGGCAGATCAGGACGCGCGACTGCAAGAACTGCAAGATCTTCCTGTTCTCAGGGACGGAGCCGGTCATAGAGGCCAGCAAGGGTTTGGAGATAGGCTGCTACGGGCTGCAGTACTTTGAGTTGGAGAACCACTTCGACAAGGCGGGGATGAGTGTGTGGAACAATAAATGGAGTGAAGGTGAGAGCAAGCGAAGCGAGCTTGGGTATGTGCAGATGGAGGGATTTACTTACTGATACGAATTTGTCGGTGTCTAACTCATTCATTTGTATGCAGTGTTTGATTTTACTCCGGCAGAGGGCTGTTCTTCAAAGAACTCCACGAACTACAAGGCCATGGACATGGCGACGAGCAATCACGAGGAATATATGAAGGCGCTGGTTGAGAAGCAGCCGGGAATTGTCGAGAGAGTGGGACTGGGGAACGGAGGAGTAGTGCCCGTCACGCACGGAAGAGGGAAGGCGAGGAGCGAGGACGCCGATGGGGCGTGCATTTTATTGGTAGCATCGCCAAGCTCGGATTTTGGAAGGATTACGACTAAAGTTTTGGAGTGGGAGAAGGAAGAGGGGAAGGGAGAGGGGAAGGCAGTTTTGGTGAGGACCAGGAAGGTGGCACTGACGAAGGAGCAGGCCAACACTTTGTTTGGAGGAGTTGGGGATGCGAGTTTGAAGATTAAATTGGTGAAGGATTGTGGAGGTGGAGGAGGGGGCAAGAAAGGGGATGGGGGTATGGTGGGGGAGATTTTGGCGATGGAGTTTAATCTTTTGGGGGGAGGGGGTGAGGGGGAAAAGGGAGCGGTGAAGAAGATATTGGAGGAGGAAGATTTGACTTGGATAGGTGAAGGAGACATGGCAGTGGAGCAGAGCAAAAATCTTTTCAGTATTTGGAAGGAGAATCAGTAGAACTATGAAATTTTTGATAAAAATTTAAATTTCTATTGACTTTCTTATGATGATGAAATGGTTATGGTTATGGTTATGGTTATGGTTATGGTTATGGTTATGGTTATGGTTATGGTTATGGTTATGGTTATGGTTATGGTTATGGTTATGGTTATGGTTATGGTTATGGTTATGGTTTATGGTTATGGTTAGGGTTATGGTTAGGGTTAGGGTTATGGTTATGGTTAGGGTTATGGTTATGGTTAGGGTTAGGGTTAGGGTTAGGGTTAGGGTTATGGTTATGGTTATGGTTATGTTAGGGTTAGGGTTAGGGTTAGGGTTAGGGTTAGGGTTAGGGTTAGGGTTAGGGTTAG
>BLQM01000166.1:35394-48654 GCA_012489335.1 Triparma laevis f. inornata
CCCCCCCCCCCTCTCTCACCTCAACGCCGTGTGACCGTCTATCGCAGAGTGCTCGAAATTAACCCCGGCGGAGCCGTCGGTGCACACGATTAGCTGGAGCTTGTCGTACCACCTGTTGATGCACGTGCCCGCCTGGTAGTCCAGCTCGTCCTGGTCGTCCGTGCGAAGCTCGTAGCTGCCGTGGAGGAAGTTGGCCGCCGCCTCGTGGATGTCGTTGGGGATGTAGTCGTCCAATACTAGCACGAACAGGGCCGAGTCTATTATCTCGAGGGCGGCCTTGTTGTGCGCAGAGTGGTTCACCAAGTTCTCGCGGACGTGGGCCCACCTGCTCCTATCCAACGAGGTCAAAACTCCCACGGCCTTCAGCGCCCTATGCTCCTGCGACGAGCGCAGCGAGGAGCGGCGAGCGAAGCGAGCCGTGTTAGAAATGGATGGGGTTGAAAGTGCTTGAGCATTCAGACTAAAGCTACGTCGCTTCGCATTGTACGACCTTCCGCTCCTCAAGCGCTTGAGCATTAAGACTAAAGCTACGTCGCTCCGCCTCATTTTTACTCCCTTAATTATCGTATTCCCAGCTCGTCGCTTTGCTCCTCGCGATGTTCGTACCTCCTTCAATTTCTCGCTGTCAGACAAGACGGCCTCCAGGATGCCGCGGATGTCGGTCTCGCTGCAGACCACCGAGCCGTCGTCCTGCAGGGCTTGGAAGTAGTACAGCTGCCCTCGGCACATCACCACCACGTGCTTAGAGTTCGGGTCTGACTGGACTTCGTCGCGTTCCGCGGAAGACTGCGACAAGCGCAGCGAGTCGCATGAAGATTGATGTTAACGAGTTAGAATTATGTGGCGATGATAGTGACGTCGATATCTAGACTTGAGCAGTTCATAGACAATTCGTTCTCTATTTTACTCGTCGCTTCGCTCCTCGCAGTAACTCGTCAGAATTGCGTGGCGGTGATAGTAGCGTCGAATCGTTGACTGAGCTCAGGCGCAGTCTTACATGGACGAACGGAATTGAAGCTTTCCGAGCTCGTCACTTCGCTCCTCGCAGTTCCTCACCTTGCTCTGAGGGATGCGAGCTGAGCCGAATCTGCGATTGGTTGGGGGAGTTAGTATAATTAGTTATAAGTTCGTGAGAAATATTAAATGCTCGGTAGCAGTAAAACAAAAACGAGGCTCACTCGGCTCACTCGTACTCACATGTGTTTAAACTGAGCCATGCAGAGCGGCTTGCCGCGGACCAAGTCCGGGTGGAGTGTCTCGGTGTAAAGCAGGGACGCAAACTTCAGAGACGAGAAGGTCAAACTCGCCGCTCGGCCGACCTGGCTCTTTGAGGTCTTCTGATCTGGACCGTCCTCGAGCAAAAAGAACGGGTTCAGGTTGAGCACGGGAGAGGTGTCCGGAACCAGGTAAGCGTCGCTCCAGAACTCCTCCACGTAGCTCGCCTTATCGTCCGAATATTCCTTCAACATTTTCTGAAGCTTCTCCCCATCCCCGCCGTCAGCGCGGAACTTCGCTACGGCCTCGCATGTTGCTACGTGAGCGGCCTGGGACTGGATTGGCTTCACGAACGATAAGTACTTTTCCATCGTCTCTGCTAGGGTTGGGATCGGGAGCTTGGGTAGATCTGCAGGGGGACATAGTTTGGTCGGAGGGAAGACGTGGGGGGGGGGTTGGGGGCGTGAGTGAGCGGGAGGGAGCTGTAATCGTGCTAGCTTGAGTATTTGTATGTTCGGTTTATGTTCGGTCTTTGCTTTACTTTGCGTCAGAAAGAGAGCTGTCGAGCAGCAAGCGCCCGTCCAGCTTTCTCTCAGCTGCTTACCTGACTGAAAGTGGTACGTCTTCGTCGAAGACGTCATGGAGCTGCGTTTGGACATCATGGAATCTGGATGGGTGGGTCTGGAGACCTCTATTCTAACGGGATTGCGTTCGTTTTCTGAGAGTGTTGCCAGGAAGTAGTCTGCTGCTGTGCTCCAAACTAGAATAGCGCGCTAGGCACAGACGCATCGTCAGCGGATAGGCGTGTATCCTGGCCGTCCAAGAAATCACCACATCTGCTCTTGTCTTGCGGACCACGCATCCCGAAACGCGCATGCCTCTCCTCCCGACGATTGTTCCTTCGATGATCCTCGCCTCCCTCTCCGCTCCTCTGCAAGCTCCCTACCTCACTCAATTCCGCACTCCTCCCACCAAAAACAATAGAACTACAACCCACATAATAATCGGTACTGCTCACATCCCCTGCAACTCCGCCATGGAAGTTCGAAATGCGATCAACGCCCTCAAGCCCGACGCGCTCGTGCTGGAGCTTGATGCTGAGCGCTACGAGCTGTTATGCCAGATGTCTTCGAACAGCTCCACCAGCTACTACGGGGCGGAATTTCGGGCCGCCGTGTCCTGCGCTGAGAACAACTCCATACCGATATTCTTCGGCGATCAAAAACCTCAGGAGACACTGCGTGCGGTAAGAGATGCAATTGCGAGTTATTAAAAGCCACCGTTCATAGCACTTTCTAACCCCTTCAACTCCGCTCTTCATCTTCAGCTCTTCTCCTCCGCCACTCCGATACTCTTCCCTCCCCCAATACCAAACAACTCTACTATCAACGTCCCTCAAACGCTCCTGTCCGACCCTCTCAAGTTCCTTCCCCTCTTGCCCTCAACTCTCCTCCTACCGTACCTGCCACCCGACCCCCTAACCCTCCTCGCCCTCGCCCTCTTCCTCTACCGCACCTACTCCATCGGTATTCTAAATCGCGACGCCGTCCTCGCCGAAAACGCCTGTCACGCAGCAGCAACCATGCACCGCCTTCAACGTAAAGATGTCTGGAGGGCGAGGTTCACGATAAATACCTCCTCCGCTCTGCGATCTCCTCCGCCCCTGCCCTCCTCCTCGCTCCCTTTGTTCACCACAAAACGCGCCATCGGCCATAACGAGTCGCGCCGCCTCTCCCTATTCGAGCCCCGCTGGCTTCGACTCGTCGACTTCCTGAGCGCCAACCCTGGCGCCCAAGTCGGTCTAGTCAACGCCTCCAACAAGGTGTACACCCCGAAAAATGAATCCACCCGTTTCGCCGATCTCATCCTCGAACGGAAGGCGAGGATGTGCGATCTCGTTTCCGTAAGCGAGACGACGAGGAACGTCAGTGGTGACCGCAAAGCTGTGATCGTTTTGAAGGGTGGGGCAGAGCTGATCGACGTTGACGAGAGTTCCGTTATTTTTGACAACGGTCTGCCCCTGGTTGTGTGTGATGACACTGGAAAGAGGAATACAGTAAACGAAAACGACGAAACCGAGAAGACCGTCTTGAGCGTAGTCGGACTTGTCCATGCCAATGGCGTAATGGCAAATATTGAAAAAATGATCGAAAGATCAAATGAAATAAAGTTATGATATGAACTTTTCTTTTTGGGAATCTCTCTCTCTCTCTTCTAACTTTACAAGTCCTTGTCTTCATTCATCGATGCAAACTCCCATTTCACATCTCCTGAATCTCATCTGATTCTCTCTCCTCCACCCTTCCAAGATCCAAAAGATGTCATACTACGACACTTGTGGCGGAGGCAGTTGTTACTACTCCTGCTTCTGCACTGAAAGCTACAACTTCTATATCAAGTTCGAGGTCAGCTAACTCGCCCACTTACAAACAAAAAAACTTTTCCATTTAGGTGTTTGAAAAGCCTAATTTTTTTTCTGTTACTAACACTACTTCGATCACTAAGTTCTAGTCAAACTCCCTCTAACTCGGGATGCCGACTAAACTGCTTTTAAACCCTCTCTGCCCCTTCAACGATTGAGCAGTCGTTCCATGCGTTCCGAGGCGCACGTAACTTTCGTTCTCACGTTGATTCTTTTTCTTTTATATTTTTCCCCTTCTATACAAGTCAAGTCCAAGCTGGTGCGATTAACCGAGCTCGAAAGTGTGATGTTTTATTTTATTTTCATCAATTACATAGGTTACCCTCCAAAAACATTCGTATATATAAGAATGTATCAAGCGAAATTTTTAACCCGTCGCTTATCACTGACTCCCGGTATTAGAACGGTGACGAAACCGGGTTGATATAGCTTAAGCATGCATGCCCAGCCAGAGTCATCAGTTCTGGCATTTGTTCTTTTTCTCGAGATACGCGACGCATGCATGCGTATTCTCCTTTTCTATATCGTTCGAAGTATTCATTCTCAGTATTCATTCTCTCCCCCTTATTCAAACCTTTCCTCTCTAACACTCCTCATCAAACCACTCCTCCCCCTTGAACCAAACCAAAACCGCAACCCCCGCCACGTACACCCTCCCCTTAAGCTCGTCCATCGCCTTCCTCGCAGCCTTCTTCCCCCTTCCATACTTCACGTACACCGTCCCCGCTCCTGCCTCCCCCAACTTCGGTATCACGCACTTCTCAACCTCTCCCAACTCCGCGCACTCCTCTTTAATGTCCTCCACAAGCTGCTCGTTGTCGCCCTCGAAGTCACTCTCAATGATTATATTCGTGATCCCCACCACGCTCGCAACTGGCTCATCCGCGCCCTCAGGAAGTTCCCGCTGCGTTTCTGAACTACTTTCGTTCTCATAGTAAAAGTCTCCAGACAAAGGATCAGGCAGGGCCTACCCTTCTCAACGTCAACGAACAACTCTACATCATAACATCAAGCAACAATAAAACCCACAGGCAACACACTGGCACTACCTCCACCCTCCCCCCTGCGCTATAAAAAGCACAACACACAACCAAAATCTCTATCACCAGGAAAAATAGAACTGCCGGCCAAAACCGATTTCTTCCTCACACACGTAACGTCATTCTTAATCTTTGTTTTCAATATAACAATGCCCTCCATAAATATTACGAGAGCGTTAAATTATTACTTGAAAACTTCTGTGTAACAAGAAATCTATAAACTCTATACCCCCCAGAAATCCTAAATCCATGTCTCTTTCCTGTAAATAAACCTTCATCTACGTACATATTTACCCTTTAAAAAATAAGGACGAGTTGGTTAGTTATTCTTATTAAAATTTTATATCCTTACATTTTAAAACGAAACGTTTAAACCATTTTAAATCAAACCTTTCTAACCCGTTCCTATTTATTCCGATTACTACCCTCCTATATGAAACGTTTACTGATAACAATGTACTACTTCCCCATCGATTCTAAGATCCGTAACCCACGCAAAAACCCAAAATAACTCCTAACCAACAACGATATTAAAACTCTCGTAATTTGAGAAACAAAAAACCAATTTCGTTATTAAATCTAATAATCTCCGCCGCACTCTGCATTCTCTCCCAACATCCCTCCAAAACATCCTCCAAAATCCTCATCAAGTTCAACCTGCTTAAAGTCTAGCTTCGTCTCCCCCTCCTTCTCGCACCGATGCCGATTGTACCACCCCAATCCCTCCTCGCTTTTGTCGTAGTTGTCGCCGTTTTGTTTCTCGATGAGGTCGCAAACCGCGAACATGTCGGAGGTGGAGTGAGCCTCGTGCATTGCAGTCCTGGCCTCTGGGAAGGGTTGGAGATCTGAGTAAAGAAAGTGCTGTGGTGTAGTAACAGCAAGCGAGGCGAGGTGAGGCGAGCGTGAAGATTGGGGTTAGATTAGAATATGCGTATTGGGATGATGCGTCAATACATCTCGTCGCTGACGCACTGTCCTGTACCACGACACCACACACTCTTACCTGCAGGTGCGTCTTGGCGCACTTCAACCCTGATCCTTGGCCTCCACAGTTGTTGGGGAACTTGTCGTTCAAGTCCAGGTACTCTCTCGCGAGCGTAACCCTGCTAGGCGCCGTCCTCTTCCCCCCCGTCGCCGTGACGTTGGTCTCCATAAAAATTGCGGGGTATTCTAAAATCCCTTCGCTACTCATTACTCCTCTGACGCCGGTCTGTTCTATGCAGGCGCGAACGTCGTCCATTGAGGATATGCCACCGTTGGCTATTATAGGGATACGGTGGCCCAGGGCATCGACGACCTGCTTGATGGCGTTCCAGTCGACTTTGCCGGTGAGCTGGCCCTTCTGGTGCCGGGTGCGGCCGTGAATCGTGAGGAGAGAGGCGCCGGCGTCGACGAGGCGAGTGTAGAGAGCAATGGAGTCGGCAACTGCGACGAGCGTAGCGAGTCGCATGAAGATTGGCATTGATGAGTAAGAATTGGGTGAGGGTGAAAGCGGCATGTGCGCTGCTGATTAAAGCAAATAGTGTAGAGGTCGTAATTGTCGAATTCCCAGCTTGTCGCTTCGCTCCTCGCTGCATCTTACCTCCGGTAGGAAGAATGCGGACCTGAGAGGGGGGAAGGGGGAGGGGGGAAGGGCGGTGTTAGAAATGTAGCGTGAACGTCCGAACGTGGTTTTGCTCTGTTCCGTATCGAAATCAAGCGTCATCTCTCACCTTCACAGTCACGCGACGGTCGGACTTCGTTACAAGCGTGCTCACAATCTTGACGAGGAGGTCGCCCTCCTCCAACAGGAAGGCCCCGTAGCCGCCCCTCTTGGCAATCCCCTGCGGGCAGCCGCAGTTGATGTCCACCACCTCGCAGTATGAGGGCAGCAAGTTGACGGCAGCGAGCATCGTCTCTGCGACGAGCGAAGCGAGCGTGTTAGAGTTGTAATGTTTTCGAAGCTACTGGCACAGACAAATTACTCCCGTAAGTATCGTATTCCCAGCCTCGTCGCTTCGCTCCTCCCTGCTTGCTCACCTTCGTTGTTCCCGCAGAACTGGTGAAACACAGGCCCGCCCATCGGGTGCTTCGCCTCGTCGAACTTCGGCATGAACTTCTCACGGTACTTCACGTCGGTCGTGAACATGCGGGAGTGGATCATTGGTGTGTAGCAGAGGTTGGAGGAGTAACGACGGGAGAGGAAGCGAAAGGGTAGGTCGGACTGGTCGACCATCGGAGCGACTATGTAAGCGTATGAGGAGCCGTTGAGGAGGGAGGCCAGCCAGCGGTGGGGCTCCGTGTCCGGCCATGCGATTTGCGAGGGGGCGTCGGGGTCGGCGGTGGGAGGGGTGGGAGGCAGCGTAGTTGAGAGGGAGGACATTGGAGGTGGAAGTTTAATAGATGGAATTGGGTCTCTGCGGTGGATTTTTGTTGTTTTCGAAATTAGTTTCTGGGGGAATTTCGTGGCGGCGGCGCGGTGGTTGTTGTATCTAGTAACTTTCTGTATGCACTATCCAATTTTGTTGGAGTTTTCAGGAAATTTGATCCTCCCAAAGAAAATAATACATCTCTGTTCCCCTCCTCCTAGCGTGATAATAGACCGCAAAAAGTTAGCGCTGGCCAGATCTTCCAAAGGCCCAACAACCAGCAGTAATCCGATAGCCCTCGTCTTCTCGCATCAACTTAAATACCCCTCAAGCCCGCCGACCACGAACAAGGACCGAAGGCTTCCTTTAGAGAGTAGATATTGACGCACTAACGCGGATATAACTCACACATTTAATAGAACTGTAGAACGGTAGTCACGCCGGAGATGCATCCTCATGCGCTCAAATCGGCCAAGGCCAATCCAAATCCTCGAAGGAGGTGAGTGTGCTCCCCGTGCTAGCAAGCACCCTCCCCCTCCCCACCTCTAACCCTCCCCCCCACCAACTCCCCCAACCCCAAACCCTTCTAGCCTCGTGACCCGGACGCACTCCCCGAAAACCTCTTCCCCCTCCCTCACAGTGAGCTCTTGGACGAACGCCGTCCCCACCCCCATGCAGCTTGGCACTCCTCCTGCTCTCAACACTCACCACTCCACCGCCACCACTCCCGGCACCATGTCTTCCACCACGCCCGTGACCGCCGCTGCGGCCTTGAACATGCGCGCGAAGCTCCTGCCGCCGACCTTGGCTGGAGTTTCGGAGGCTGCTGCCAGACTGAGGGAGGGCAAGGTGAGAATTGAGAGGAGCGTATAACGCATAATAAATATTATTATTTTCAACCCCTTCTATCCATTCTAACCCATTTCAACCCCGCCACCACAGCTGCTGGCGTTCCCCACCGAGACCGTTTACGGGCTGGGCGCGAACGCCCTGATGGAGAGCAGCGTGATGGAAATTTTTAAAGTCAAGGGCAGGTAGGAAGGAGCGAGGAGCGAAGCGACGAGCTATGAATACGATATTAGCGCGAGTACTTCGGTCACGCCGATAGCTTAGTCTAAACGCGCAAAAAAAATCTTCGCTACGCAATTCTAACTCGTTAACAACAATCTTCATGCGACTCGCTACGCTCATCGCAGGCCGTTGACTGACCCGCTGATCATTCACGTTCCTTCGGCGGCTGCTGCCCTGGACTGTCTGTCCTTCCCGAACCCCGACCCGAGCGCGATATCTGAGGGGAGGTAAGAAACTGCGAGGAGCGAAGCGACGAGGCAGGGAATGCGTGTTTTTTGCCGTTATTGATGAACTGTGCATGTGGCTTCAGAACCAACGAATGTAGACGCCTCTTTCACCCCGCCCAATTCTAACTCATCAACGCCAAACTTCACGCGACTCGCTTTGCTCATCGTAGGGCCATGTTTGATAGGCTCTCGGAGGTCTTCTGGCCGGGAGCCCTGACCATCATCGCCTTGGCTAAGTCCCACATTCCGCTCAAGGTGTCCGCTGGCACGGGGTTCGTCGGGCTTCGGTGCCCCTCCCACCCCCTCGCGATTCGAGTTCTCGAGGCCGCCGGCGTTCCCGTCGCTGCCCCGAGCGCGAACCGCTTTGGGCACGTCTCGCCGACCAGGGCGTCGCATGTTCTGAACGACCTAGGCAACAGCGACATAGGTGAGGAACTGCGAGGAGCGAAGCGACGAGCTATGAATACGATATTAGCGCTCGTACTTCGGATGCGCTGGAAGCTTTAGTCTAAACGCGCAAGGGTCTTTCTTCGCTACGTAATTCTAACTCGTTAACACCTATCTTCATGCGACTCGCTTCGCTTGTCACAGCCATCATGAACGGAGAAGATAAGAGGGAGATATTCGCGGTTCCGGCTTGCGAGTTCGGGATTGAGTCTACGGTCGTCAAGATAAATGAGAGCGGCAGGGAGCTGATTGTGCTGAGGAGGGGCGCCATCACTAAGGGGGAGTTGGAGGAGGCGGTGAAGAAGAAGAGTGGAAAGACACGGGCCGCGAAGGAGGAGGTGAGTTGCGTCCTCATCCAAACAAGCGATCCAATCTAACAAATAAAACTCGCTACGCTCGTCGCTCACAGACCGTTTTCGATGCAATAAGAAACTGGACCGTCACAATCATCAACACCCATGATTCAATGCAGCAGACCGAAACAAACATTAACAACAACAACAACAACGACTCCTCGACCAGCCGAAAGAGGAGAAAGTTCGAGCCCCGGCCTGCGCATGACCCGCCCTCCACCTCAGCCAACGGAGCGGGGCACGTGGCCCCCGGGCAGCTCCTCACCCATTACGCTCCTGACGGCATGGAATGCTACCTCGTTCGGCCTTCTAATCTCGCCTCCGATTCCCTGGACTCCGTGAACTCGAACCAAAGGCTCGACACCATCGGGGCGCTTCAAACCGGAGCCGTCGTGATCGACTTTGCCGGGGAGGTGAGCCACCACGAGGAGCGAAGCAACGAGCTGGGAATGGGAGGATTACGGTCGTAATGAGTCTCCATGAGGACCTCATGAGGAGCGAAGCGACGAGCATTAAGAATATTCTAAACTAACTCGTCGTCGCTTCGCTCCTCCGCTCGTCGCAGCTCGCCAAGAGAGGCCTCGACGAGGACCACCCCAGTGGCCTCGTTCTCGATTACAAGGACCTCTCCCCAAGGGGCGACCCCAAGGAGGCTGCCAAGAACCTCTTCGCGTACTTGCGCTGGTCCGAGGAGTACCAAGGCAGGGTTGGTAGGGTCCTCCTCGCCGACATAGCAACGATCTGCCCTACGACCGAGAGTGATTTCGTCGCGGGGGTGGCGGATAGAATGTTCAGGAGTGCTAGCGGCAAGGTGATTATTCTGGAGGAGGTTGGAGCAATTAACGATTGAGCAAAGCGTATCTTTTATATTTAAAAACTAATACTTATGTAATTTTTGCTATTATCATTCGTCCATGCCAAGTAAATCCAGGTCGTTGCCTGACGATTGGGGTGAAGGGGTTGAGGGTGCCGGCGGGGTTTCGATTTCCTCAATTTCCTCGGGGATCTCAACGACCTCTTCAACCTCAACCTCCTCCCCCTCAACATCATCAACACCCCCCTCCTCCCCCCCCTCCCCTTCATCGCTTCCCCTATAATCGTCCTTATTTTCGTACTCGTAATCGATCGTCTTCTCCGCGACTTCCTCTCTCCTGTCGAAGAAACTTTCCTTGTCGGCGCCGCAGGAGGGACACTTGTAAGTGTCGGGGAAGAACTTACCCTCGCGACCGCGAGCGGGGAAGATTGTGAAACCGCAATTGTCGCAGGTGAAGGCGTGGAGTTCCTGTGGAGATTATTTTGTTAGAGTTTTTGACAATTGACGATAGGGTTGTGTCGATTGCATAATTCTTCCATCGTCTCTTCCTCAACCTTTTTATTCCCCATCTTCCAACCCTATCTCACCTCCTCCTGCTCCTTAGACGTCACCACGTGCGCCCAGTTAGGTGCGTCCTTGTCCGTAGGATTCTTCTGCGTAGTCAATTTAAAAATCAACCCTGCCCCGAAAAGCCAAAACATAATTTGAGACGTACGGTACCCCAAGAACGCTAACGGGATTGCGGAGGCCATGTTCGTGGTGGCCGCCATGTTGGAGGAGCAGGAGGTAATGGTTGAGGAGAGACGAGAACGGAAGGAGTGAAGCGCGAAAGGGGAGGAGGACGACGACCTCGGAGAGGACAATTGCGACGACCTCGGGGATTGGGTCTTAAAACATTGGCCGTTGCCGGAGATGCAGCGGATTTGAGTTTGGGGGCTGTGAATGTGGAAGCCCAGTGCACTGGGCAATATCAGCGAGAGGAGGGCGATCAGGAAAAAGAGCTTCATCAGGTTCATGAACTTTTAGCAGAAGAAAAAGCAAATCCCTTTACCCCTAATTGTACAGGGCTACCGTCTACGCCACTAGATAGGACTAAACTTTATCCGCCTACTACTAAGATCTCAGCCCAGATCCTGAACCACAACCCCCCTACCTGCTCAGAAGAAGTTGTTGATGGACCAGAGTGTCGTCGAGCACTACGCCTCCGCCGGCCTAGACAACGCTAACGTTCAGAACTACCTCGACTCAGCGACTTCAGCAACTTGGAGGTTCGTGCGCCTGAACCCTCGCTTCCCTGTCGATGAGGTGCTGTCTCAGCTTACGGCCGAGATAGGCGTAGAGCCTGTACGCGTTCCGTGGCTTCCAGGTAAGGTATCGACGACGACGACGACGAGTTCGTTCATTTTTTATCTAACTCCCACCCCACCACACTCCCAGAAAACGCTCGTTTCTTTGCAATCCCTGGCGCTACGACGATTAAAAACCTGAGCACTTACGAGGAAGGGAAGATCTACGGAATGGATTGTTCTTCCGGCGCTGCTGTCGCAGCTCTTGGTCTCAACAACAACACCAACAATGTGTCAGGCGAAACGAGAGTGCTGGATCTGTGCTGCTGCCCTGGCGCAAAATTGTGCATGATCGTGGACGAGCTGCTGGGTTTGAGAATGGAAGTCGTTGGGGTGGATATAAGCGATTCTAGGCTGAACATAAGCAAGAAGGTGAGCGCTTCTTGTCTCGTTCACAAATTTCAATTCTTATATTTTCTAACACCTCCCTCCCCCCCTCCCAGCTGCTCCGGAAGTACATCATAAATACCGACGCTAATACACTAGTCAAGCTGTTCCATGCGGACGGCACGACCTTCCCGAACCCCAAGTCCGACTCTCTCGTCTTCGATTCGCGCGCGGAGGCGCAGGAAACGGCCTCGTCCAAGGGCCGCAAGCGAATGAACAAGAGCGCGCGAGCGCGGGAGAAGAAGCGCCTCAAAGAGCTCGGGGGGGAGAAGGAGACAGGAAAAATAGAGAAGAAAGAAAAGAAAACAGACGAACCTGCAGCGCGTGGCTCAGACTCTCTCTTCGACTACGTCTTGGTGGACGCAGAATGCTCCACTGACGGGGCCCTCTCTCATTTGAAGCACAAGAATAAGAGTTTAAAGAGCAGCGAGACTGGTGAGGCAATGCTTTGCTGCGAGGAGCGAACGACGACAGCGAGGAGCGAAGCGACGATTACGATCTCGATGAGTTCACATGAGGAGCGAAGCGACGAGCATTAAGAATATTCTAACTAACTCGTCGTCGCTTCGCTCCTCCGTTCCTCGCTACGCTCGACAGTCACTACAACCATCAAGAAAAAGCTCGACGACGAGGGAAATCTCACTGCACTGCAACTCAGCTTGCTCAACGCGGGCTTCAAAAATTTGAGGGTAGGTGGTACAATCGTCTACGCGACTTGCTCGTTGTCCGTCAAGCAAAACGAAGGGGTGGTGCAGGCGTTCATCGAGGAGCACAAGGTGATGCGCAGCAAGGAGCGAAGCGACGAGCTGGGAATACGACAACTATGGTCGTAATTCAACTGCACTAGTAGCTTCAGTCTTAAAATCGACGCTGCTTTCGTCGTTACTTAATTCTAACTCGTTATCGTCAATCCTCATGCGACTCGCTACGCTCGTCGCAGGGCGTGGCGGAGGCTGTTCCGATAGATTTCGGGGGACAGATGACTCCAGCAGTGACTGGGCCTCATCACTCTCTCCGCTTCAGCCCGACCTTGACGACCGAAGTCGGTGGAGTCATCTCGGGAGGAGGCTTCTTTCTCTGCAAGTTCATTAAAAAATAATAATCATCAATAGTCATAATATCAATCATAATAAAACTGCAAATGCGTGAATATCTTTATTTCTATTCTATGAGATCCTATCGAGAGCGTCGACCAGAATCTGAAGCTGCCACTTCTCATCGGAGGAAGGAGAAGGCTTCTCCAACTCTAGCGAAAGGGTCTGTTTAAATTGTTTTATTGACTGCAACGAGGAGCATCGAAGCGACGAGTTAGTATGAAATATTCTTGAATGTTCTTAGTTTCTCGTCGCTCTCGCTCCACATACGAGGAGCGAAGCGATTCATTGTCGTTGTCGCACCTCAACCAATGCTCCATTTCCTTCGTCGTTTTGATGCTGACACAAATAAATCGCGGCTTCGCAATACACCTCCCGATTTGTCAGTAGCTTTTCAAAATCCTCCACGCTCGAGCTGTTCATGTCCTCGATGAAGGGGGTGAAGATCCTCGCACAGTCGATGGAGCTGTCCCCCTCCCCCCCCTTCTTGCAGAGG
>BLQM01000166.1:56337-83192 GCA_012489335.1 Triparma laevis f. inornata
CCACAGGTCCTGGAACAACTCGACGGCATCAACCGCGTCACCATTTGGTACGACGACTCTGACGACCGGGACTACTCCTTCGGCCGTCGCGTGTGCACTTCCAAGGGTAATTACGTTCGAATAACCTTCGACGACGTGGACGAAACCGTCGGATCGGACGGCGACATACCGGAGCTCATCTTCGACTCCTTGAACGCGCCTCTGGACCCTCGGACGTACCTGTCGCAGGGGGGACGGGACGTTCCTCCGCGCACAGCTCTCAGGGAACACACCTTCCCTATCGGCAACGGCGACGGAGGTCACCAAAGGAGTAAAGTACGAGGACCGTCTTGCCATCTACCACAGCGGGAACGGTACCGACACGATTCGCTTCCAATACACCATCAAGGCCGGGGACACTTCTGCCGACCTCGAGGCCGACAGCCTCCTTATCGGCTCCTCCACGGGTTACATTTACAAGGCGGATTCTTTCATGACCACCCTGGTGGACAGTGCCAACTTTCCTTCCAACACCGAGAGGCACCGTTACGTGGAGAGCCGGGGTAGTTCCCTCGCCTTCAATAGGAAAATTGGAGTGGACACCTCCACCCCGACCGTCACCAAGGTTTACCCCTCTCCTACCCAAGTGGACCCTGGAACGTATGGAGTCGGAGAGGAGATCTATCTCTCCGCCGACTTCAGTCACAACGTGACGGCGAACTACACGTCCTGGGCGACTCGCCCCTACCTTCTTCTCGAAACTGGGGTGACGAAGCGCAAGGCTTACTGTATTTCTTCCTCTGGTAATACGGTCAACTTCCTCTACACCGTGAGGCCAGGTGAGCCATTCCATTCATCCTTCCATTCATCCATCTATCCACATCCATCCATCCACATTCTAACACTCATAATAATGCAGGAGACCAGACGGCGGACCTCGACTACACCTCCAGGACCTCCCTCCTCATCCCCTCTGGAGGGTACATCAGACGGACTTCGTCCAACCCGACGACTGACGTCGACCCCACCCTCCCCTTTCCCTCCCAGACGAACTCTCTCGCGGACAAGTGCGGTTTGGTGATTGACACGACGACTCCCAAGGTGGACAAGATCATTGCCTCCGTCACTGCCAATCCCGCCAACGTTCTGGACGGTTCGGAGGAGCTCGCTGCCGGCGACGAAGTGTACCTTGAGGCTCACTTCAACTTCCCCGTCACTGTGTACGGCACTCCCAGGGTTTATGTGTACACGAAGGAGGACGTGCCCAAGGTCCAGGAGCAGGTGAGGCCGGCCCCCCCCCAAATAAACCCCCCAAACAATATTTAATCTAACCCTCCCTCCGCAGATCGTGGCTGTCCCGGAGAACTACGACTTCGTCTACGACCCCACCTTGGTCACCACCAATGGCGTAGTTGGCATCACAATAAAATTCGACCTCTTGGGCACCCTCTCTTCCTCCGAGACTGTCACCATTTTCCTGCCCAAGTTCGGCAACAGCACTTCCTCCATCTCATCCCTCACCATGCTGGCGCGCCACCCGACCACCCTCACCGCCCTCCCCATCACTGGCGCCTGGGACAAGACCACTGAAAAGATTATCTTTACGGCAACCACCGACATCGACCTAACGAAGGCGCCCATCACGTCCAACCAACACCTATACCCGAACGGAATCTCCGTCGAGATTCTCGTGAGGGCGTCCAACGGCATCACGGCCCCTCCTCAAGGCGTCAGAGCAGGGAGCACTGGAGAAGCAGAGGTCTACATCACGACCAATTCTGCCGCCGGACCCATCGTATCGCCGTCCACCTCCTCCTACCCCTACCCCTACCCCGAGGTCAAGCTCGGCGTTGGCGTTTCCGAGGCCAGCGTCACCTCCTTCGTCCCGGCGGTGGCCGGCGCCGCCACTCGCATGTCAATTAGGCGAGGAACTGCGAGGAGCGAAGCGACGAGTTGAGATTGCGTTAATTCCGTTCGATATTCGATTGTGCTTGTAGCTCCAATCTAGATATCGACGCTTGTATCACTGCCACGCAATTCTAACTCGTTAACACTAATCTTCATGCGACTCGCTACGCTCGTCGCAGGTTCACCCACACGTCGCCCCTGGCCTCTGGCGCCACCATCAGCATCGTTCTGCCTGGCTTCACCTCCGACAACTCCCTCGGCGCGCTCAACATCACGGACCTATCAACCGATCGCCAAGACTCCAACTATCCCTTCGGGACCAGCGAGTTCAATGTCGCCTTCTCGAACCCCATCCTCACCCTCACGACGAAGGAGATCATTCCCGCAGGGACGCCGCACTACTTCACGATTCAGGGGTTCGCCTTGCCCGCCGTCGGCGTTTCTCCCACAACTCCCACCGCCAAGTCGAAAGAGTCCGGCAACGACATAGGGATAAAAATAAACGCCAACGACGAGGAGTTTTCAAAGGTCTACACCGTCCCTGGAGGTGAGAAGCTGTGAATACGGTATTAGCGCTCGTACTTCGACCGCGCTCGTATTGTTGGTCTAAACGCACAAGTCTCTTTATCAGCTACGCAATTCTAACTAATTAACGTCAATCTTCTTGCGACTCGCTACGCTCGTCGCAGTCGGCGTCTTGGACACCTTTTCCTTCACCTTTGGTTCAGCCCCCGCCTTGGCCACCGCGGTTCCCCTGTACATATCCGGCACCATCTCCAAGGGAGGTTTCGCAGTGGGAGACGTGATCACCGTCCACGCTAACGCCACCCTCACCACGACGACCGACGAGGACATCAACCTTGCCGTCTACGACACTGACTCCTCTTCCTCCATTTCCACCGTCTGGTCGGGGCGTTTCACATCCTCCTCCAAGGTTCCGTACTTCACCTTCACTTGCCTCACCACCTTCTCAACGGACCCGTTCAGCTTCTCCTTCTACGTGCCGGCCTCAGTAGGCGTCAGGACCCCGGGCGCTCCCCTGACAATGGAACACCCGTGGTACTTGGAGACCACCTCTGCGCTTTCCCCCATCACCCCGAAGCAAGCTTTGACTTCCGCCCAGCGCCCGCTCATCGGCGCCTTTTCTAGCGGGTATCCCATGCTCAACTACTTCCCCAAGACGCTCGACAACCTTTGGTCGTACCAGCTTAATCTCACGGCCAAGTACGAGGTCGACCTGGACAGCGACGATTACCTGTACTTCATTCTGCCGCACTTTCACGGCAAGGTGTTCGGGCCCTCCGTCAACAACGAGACCGGGACGTGGTCTGGGCCGGGGGATTCCACCTACTCCACGCAGGAACTCGACGGCAGCTCCAACGCTGTGGTCGTCACCGCTTCCAACTACATTGTCGTCCCTAGCGCCTTTTACAACAGGTGAGAAATTAATTACAATCGCTAGCAAATTAATTACAATCGCTCGCACAAAATAAAATAAAATTTTCTAATCTAACACCACCACCACCACCACCACCACCCCCCTTTCCCAACCACCCAGCATCACCACGGGCGTCCAGGTCGTCTACTCCAATGGAGGGGGTTCAGACATTGGAGGTCTAACCACCGGCAACACCTACTTCGTCGTGAAGTTAGCCACTGCGAACCGCATCAGCTTTGCGGCCACTTACGCCAACGCGGTCGCCTCGACGCCCACTGTCACAAGCCTCAGCTCACTTGGAAGTGGCGCCAGCCACGATGTCACCGTGGTGTCTTTCGAGCAGACCAACCAATACGCGAACACTACTCACGGTTTCAGACTGTGGTGGAGGCCCGAGGAATCCATAACCCACGGCGGAGTCACGTACAACTGCAGCAAGCCGGAGACGCACTGCCTCAAGGCCAAGGTCACGGACTACATCGTCGCCAACAAGGAGTTCACCGTCTACGTTCCCCAAACCTTCGGCATTCGTCTCCCATCCCTCGGCGTCGCCTCCGACGCGGCCAGAAACGGGATCAAGGCCTTCAGCTTGGCCACCAAGGCCCCCTCCTACGTCCCAAAACCCATCGCCATTGGCGTCTGCACTGGCTTTTGCGATCTGGAGATCAGCTACGAGTCTCTCTACACCAACACGGACGATTTCGAAACGTACATCACCTTCTCCGTTTCCTCCACCATCAAGGCCAGGGAGGCCCTCCGCGTGAAGCTTCCAGGATTCACCGGAACCTCGCTCCACGACGTGCAGTATTTGATCGTCGGGGGGACCACCGGAGGCACTGCTCTGTCCCCCGGTGACTTCAAAATTCACTGGGATTTAACAAGCGAGAACCTCATCATCGTCGCCAAGGTGGACATCGACGCCATGAGCAGGGTCACGCTGACGATTTCGAAGGACCAGATCGCCCTCCCAGCCACCGCTCTCAGCGGGAACTGCGCCACCGACAAAATCACCATGACCACGAACTCCTCCGTGTTCCACGCGAAGTCCTCCGCGGCTGCCCTCACCGGCTTTTTCTACCAGTGCGAGGCCGTTCTTCAGCCGATCGGAGTCACGTCCGCCCACATAACTCTAAATCCGGCTGTTCCAACCCAAGAGACCGACATCACGCTCACGTTCACGTTGGACTACGCCCTCACCACGGCCGACATCGTGGAGGTCTCGTGCGTGTACCCCCTCCTCTGGGAGCAGGTCTCTTACAAGAACGTGACGCTCACCGGGACCCACGCGTCGTCATTCACCGGAACAATGGAGTCCGGGGCTAACGCGAAGATCTACTTGACACCCACGAGCACTCTCGCGGCAAACACTGCCTTCACAATAATTTTGGGAAAGACCCAGAACCACGTCCTGGTTCCTTCCGCGGGGGTTTACGACAGCCCTTCCTCGTTCAAGATCAACGTTCAGACGACGTCGCGCTATTACTCTCACGGGCCCTTCGACTTCACCTCCTCTACCGTCGTTTCGTCGGTGGCGAACACGGAGGTCACGTCCTACATGCGTTCCGACGGAGTCAGTGGGCAGTACACCGCGCAAGCCGCAGGGCTCAACATCGACCAAATTAACCTGGCGTTTGAGCTCTCGAATACCGCCCTCACGGCGAATTCCGATGTCACCTTCACCTTCCCGGGCTTCACCTTCTCTGGAAATGTCAATGGCATCACCTCCACCACCTCGAGCTCCAACAACTACCCCTTCACCGCTTTCTGGAATGTCGGGACGAGCTCCCTTCGCCTTCGATCGACTGGCGCGGTTCCTTACTCTGCCGGCCAAATCGCGCTCCAGCTCGATTTCCCGACGCCGGGTCTCGAACCTCCGGTCACCGGAATGGTTCCAAACTCAAAAACCCTAACCATTGCCCTGGCCATGTCGGGATCCACGTACCCCGACCTTGCGGCAACTCCGGTCCTGAGCTCTCCCTGCATCGGAATCTGTTCCGTGGACGTCACGTACGACATCGCATCCGCCGGCAGGGTGGCGCAGTTCAATTTCGCCATAAACACGTCCAACCCCCTCACCCCCAATGACGAGATCCACATGAACGTCACCAACATCATCCTTGGTGAATTGGACTTTTCCCTGGAGCTGGGGGGGGCCGACGGGTCATCGTTCACAGGAGTGTATTCGGGCTCGGCGCCTCGGGCCGGCGAGCCGACGGCCACTGGCACCGGCATCGTCACGTTGAAGGCCACCCAGACGCTCGCCTCCGAATCCTTTGTGGTGTCCATCACTAGGGCCAACGGCCTTCGCCTGCCTTGGTTCGGAATTCCTTCCGGAAAGACGTTTGAAGTCAACTCCACCTACACGTCCAACGCGACGACTATTGGATGGGTGCAGGCCACGACGACTCCAAGGACTGTTGCCCCTTTCGGCTACGTCGTTGCTTCAAGGATCGTCTACGACCTCGACGGCCTCGCTCTCGACAAGGATCACATTATCAAGGCGAACAAGCCCAGCCCCATCGAACTAACAACCACCTTTTCTTCGGATCTCAAGGGCGGAGAGCAAATGTACCTCTACCTTCCTGGCTTCACCTCCTCCCAGAGCTCCATCAAACTGCAAGGGTGGAATTATCTCGGAGTGACCCCCGGGAATCACGACGGCGATCAGTTTTCTGCCACCTGGAGCCAGGTGAGAAAAAGCGGCTCAGCTTCAGTCGAGATATATTACTCCTCAACAAACAACACCTCTAACTCGTCGCCTCGCTCGCCCCCCTCACCCCCTCGCAGCCATCGTCCACCGTCACCTTCACGCTGAATAACCTGGCCCCCACCATCCCAGCCCGAACTGCCCTCAACGTCACCATCACTGGTGGACAAATCAGCCTTCCGACCTGGGGGACCCTGCTCAACACGGACACCATCATGCTCAGCACCAACGCTGTCGATGGCCCGGTGACCGCCACCACAGTCGCCGACTCGCCTGGCGTGGGAGCTCTCACTAGTCACTCGATCTCCTTCTACCGGGGCAAGAACGTCACCAAGAGCGGGCAGTATTGGCACGAGACGGTCGACGATTTCATAAGCCCTGGCAACACCGTAGGAGTCAAGATACAGATGACTTTTTCCTCAACGTTGGCCGATCAAGACGTCGTCTACATAAAAATGCCCGGCTTTCAGCACTTCAACCTCGACGCGGCGATCGACGGCAGTTCCAACGCTGTTGTTCTCGACGGCTCCGAGGAGGTCGTCGTGGCCGCCGCCTTCTACACAAGCGTCATGACCGGAGACGCGATGCTCTACGACAACGGAGGCGGGGGCAGTATTCCAGGGTTGACGACTTCCACCACCTACTACGCCGTCAAGTCATCCGCCACCAACCGCGTCAGCTTTGCGGCCACTTACGCCCACGCGATCGCGACCCCTCCTACTCTCGTCGACATCACCGGGCAGGGAACCGGAACCTCGCACGATCTGTACAATTTGGATGTCAAGGTGCAGACGTACTACGCCAAGCCGAACAACATCTTGGAAGGCTACGAGTCAGACTCCCGCTTTACGGCCACGTGGACGCCGTCGACTGAGACTCTCGCCCTCATGTGCAATACGGCCCCCAACTTCGCTTCTACCGCCGGCTGCTACTCCAACTCGACGCACCCCATCACCGTGGACGTCCTCGAGTCGAACCTTATGCTGTCCCCCAAGGACGGCTTCGTGAAGGGCAGCCCCCAGAAGAGGTTTCAGATGCACACGTCCTCCACCGCGGTGGCGATGAAGGCCACTGATCTCGAGAACATCGACGCGATTGGGTTCGAGCACTTCAAGATCACGCTTTCGGGAGCCCCCCACGTCGCCGCTTCGGAGGCCGCGAGGGTCAATTTCGACTTCAAGCTCGCGAAGAACATGGTCCTATACCCCGGAGACAACATTACTTGCTTCGTACCGAAGTTCACCCTCAACACCTCGACAAGCTTTGAAAACAGCAATGTGATGAACGTCCTTCTCGACTCTGATGACGACTTTGCCTCGGCCTATTACGACTTGCCCACTCACTCTGTGCACGTCAAGGTGAAAGATGCCATCAACTACGGCGGCCAGGCCACGTTTAGCTTGACCGGGCTGAGTTTGCCCTACTACGGAGTCAACACCTCCGACACCAGTCAGATCACCTGCGGTGCTGTGGCCTCGTCCAGCGTCCACCAGTCGCTTTCGAGCAACTTGTTCAATTTCTCAACCGTAGTTACGTCGTTCCCGACGGTTGGCCACTTCTGGAACTCCGACATGGACTTCTCGCCCAAGCTGGCCGGGGAAAACACGAGGTTCACACTCACTTTCGAACTGAATGCGCCTATTGCCGCTGGGGAGAAATTATACCTCAGACTTCCCGGCTTTGCCCTGTCCTCAACCACTCCGTTGGTGGTGCACTCGGCCACGACCACTCCGATCTCGTGGACCGTCAACGGCGCCCTTTCACCCGCCGGCTACGTTTCGATTACGCTGAATGCCGGAGCGGCTGTCGCCGCCCAGCAGACGGAGATCGTCGTCGCAGTTGACGGCCTTGTCTTGCCCACCAATGGCGTTTCCAAGAACGGCAAGTTCATCACCATCTCGACGAATGCCGCCTCCGGACCGGTCACGAAGTTCACCCCCCTCAAGACGGTGACGGGAGTCGGGTACTTGCCTCTGCAGCAGATTTCCCTTGAGCCCGCCGACAAGACCACTGCGATTACGTCTGGAGGGGCCAAAAACAGGTTTAGGCTTGCCAAGGGCCACAACGCCAATGAGTTCCTTAACGAAATGATCCTGGTCGGCGACCAGCACCTCCTCGTGATCCAGGTCGAGGGCGACGTGCTCATCACCAACGGAACTTACACTGGGGATGCCGTCTACGCGACCTCCCCGGCGCTGTACCTGTACCACCCTGGTTACCGCCCCGCGGATTACTACTCGGGGTCCAACACGGAGATCATTACCTTCAAGTACATTGTGCAGGAGGGCGACACCACCACCGACTTGCGCATGCACAACGTCACCAACATTGAGGTGCAGTTCGACGAATGGATTCGCAGGTACTCGACGGCCCCCACCACCTCGGTGAACTTGGCCATGCCCTCGCTCTTCACCGAGTACAATGTCCAGAGGACCTCGGCCATCAAGATCGACACGCAAGAGCCTCGTGTTGTGTCGGTTAATACCACCAAGCGCGACGGAAACTACGCCACAGTCGGGGAGAAGATTGACGTCGTGGTGCACTACGACTACCCCGTGAGCATTTTCCGCCCCAACGCGGACTCGGTGATGATTTCGGTGCCGCTGATTGAGCTGAACGTCGATTCAGTGGACAAAACCGCCCGCTACGCGTACTACCACAGCGGCAACGGGACCAAGGCGCTTTCGTTCGTCTACACAATTCAGGCTGGCGACAACGTTGACGATTTGGCCTACAAGGCCGAGGGGGTTCAGTACTCGACTGGCCTCCTGGCTGGCCGCACCGCGCTCAAAACCCGATTCGGATCCAACGAGGGCTACATCTACAGGGCCGCGACGAACTTGATCCAGGAGGCGAACATCACCTTGCCCATGATAGGAGTGGGAAGTATTCAAAAAGCCTTTGGCGAGCAGGTTCAAATCGCCATCAACACCACCGTCAACGGACAGGACGAAGGGTTATATTGGCAGCCCTCTGACAAATTCCCCCGCATTCTCTCCGTCTCCTCTGTTACGGCTGACGGCACCTACGGAGCGGGCCACGCCATCGACCTCTTGGTCAGGTTCAGCGAGAACGTCACGGTTCCTGACTCGAGTGGGCATCTGAATGACGCCGGAGTGGTCACGGAGCATTTCGGCGGAGGCTTTCCGTACATTATCATGGACGTCGGCGCCTCAAAACCTCGCTACGCCAAGTACGTCGACGACAAGGTGGACACTTCGTTGTACAACCACAGTCTTGTGTTCAGGTACATCGTCCAGGAGGGGGACACGTCGACCGATCTGAACTACCTTTGCACGTGCGAGGACCTGCTGTCTACGACGTACATTGAAATGAACAACAGTGCCATCATTGGCGCGTTGCCCGACACGCACCACGCGATCTTTGATTTGGCGATTGATGCAAGTGACAACACCAAGGTTGTTGTGGGCAACGACGAGATCGTTGTTTCGGCCGTTTTCTACGATTTCCTCGTCACCGGAGACGCCATTACGTACTCGAACGGGGGAGGAACCGACGTTGGCGGCCTCACGCACGGCTCGACTTACTACGGCGTCAAAACTGGGACGACGAATACGATCATGCTCGCGGCCAGCTACAACAACGCCGTCGCTGGCCCTGCGGTTCCTGTGGATCTGACGACCCTCGGAGCTGGGACCACCCACGGTTTGACCAATCAGAGGTCGCCGTACAGAATGCGCAACAAGGCGGACTACACGCTGCCCTCTCCCGCAGACCCCGAGAAGCAGAACCTGGCGAAAAATGCGAACATCGTGGTGGATACGACGGCCCCCGTGATTCTCTCCATGACCTCTTCGCACCTTGACGGAACTTACGGAGTCGGTGAATCTATCTACATTGACCTGAACTTCAACAGGGTTGTCACCGTGTCCGGGTTCCCGAGGATTGCAGTGGGTACGCAGGACGGCTGCCATGCGTACTACAAGAGCGGCAACACCACGGCCGTGCTGAGGTTTGAGTACAAGGTGGATTCCAAGGACTCCTTCGCCATGTCCGACCTCTCTCACGCCGGCCGCACGACTTCCCTGGACCTGAACGGGGGTTGGATCAAGCTCACCTCGCAGAACCCTACCACAGACGCCGTCCTCACTCTGCCTGTCACCGGCAAGCCCAATTCACTGGGCTACGAGAAGGACATCATCATTGACACCGCGGTCCCGTCTGTCGTGGGTGGCTCGGTGGTGAAGAGGGTCGCGAGCTCCATTAGCTCCGTGCGAAACTCTGACACCAAGAGCAGCTACTTGCCCATGTACCAGACCATTGATGTCGTGGCCGAGCACAGGAACGCCACCGACGGGAGGTTCAAAATCCTCTACAACGACTTGGAAACCTCTTGCATCGATTACAACGCCACCGCGGAGACCATCGAGGCAGTGCTGATCGCCACCAATCTCCTAGACGTGCACGTGTACAGCTACGAGCTCGGGGGTTACTCGACCAACGACGGCACCCCCGATTACCAGGGCATGTTCGGCCGCCGGCACATGATTGAATTCTTGACCCCCTTCACCGGAGTGTCCGAGATCGCCGTCTCGTTCTCTGGCTGCGAGAGCTTTGTGTGCCACAACGAAACCCACTTCGGCGCGTGCGGCGAGGGGGGAGGGCCACCGCCTTCGATTTGGGTCAACAGGGGCATTGCCGTCTACCCCGGAGTGTTTGACGTCAAGATGAGCTTCAGCCACAAGGTGCAGGTTTCCGGCGAACCCTTTTTGGAGTTCGAGACCGGAAACCACGACGCCAAGGCCAAGTACGCCCCGCCCTCCGTCCAGTACGTTGACGTAGGAGTCGACGCCTCGTCGCAGTTGGTCGCGGGCCAGTTCCAGGTTAGCTACGGAAAGTTCAAGACCGGTTGCATCGACTTTGACGCCGCGTCGACGGTTGGCTTCCAGAGCATGAAGAGGAGGCTTTTGGAGATCCCCGCCATTGCTGCCATTGGCGTCAAGGAAGTCAAGAGTGTGCCGTTGGGCAATGGTTTCAGGTTCACGGTGACGTTCTACCCCAGTGCCTTGCTTCAGCAACTCGAGGCGGTCGAGTACTCTGGCAGGTGCACCCAGCTTTCGCCCTCTGACGCCTTGATCAAGATCCCGGCCACGGAGGATCTCACCTTCCGCTACATCATGAGCAAGGGAAGTCGGCTCGTGTTGAAGGCTAAGTCGGACATCCCCAAGAACAACGCCAAGTCGGTTGCCGTGCCCCTGAGTTACGGAGTGAAGAGCCCCATCGACGGCCTGACTAGCAAGCCCGCACACGGCCACAAGAACATTGGCTTCTCTTCGATTTACTCCAACTTTAACATGCTACAGACGCTCAAGTTCGACACCGTTGGCAGGATGGGCAGCTTCTCTCGCACTAGCATTTCCTTCGAGCCCAACACGCTGAACAAGAACGTCCAGATCATGGGCAGCTTCGCCTACTTCGACATTTTGAAAACTGGCGAGAAGGTCAAGATCAAAATTCCCGGCTTTAACACCACGTGCTTACCTAACAGCAACGCGGGGGAGTGCGCGTTGGGTACGAGGTATCCCGGCCCCCCAGGAGGTGGAGGGCTCGGGGCCGAGGGCTACTTGGACACCGCGACGGATACGTTGTTTGACCTCACATACACGAAGTTTGACGGGGAGCTCGTCTTCACGGCCGTGAGTGATGTGCCGGCCAACACGCAGGTCATTTTCACCCTTTCCAAGAACGCCAACTTCACCTCTCCCAAGACTGCGGTCCATGCAAACTCTGGCACCTTCGTGATCTCCACGGACTCCGCCAACGGCGTCGTCGACGGCTTTCCCATCGAGAGCGCCGAGGGCATCGGGCTCAGCATGAGCAAGGTGTTCTTCACCAACCCCAGGGCTGGCCAGGAGACGGACGTGATCATCAACTTTGCGCCCACCGACAAAATCGGGATTGGCGCTCAGGTGATCTTCACCTTCGAGTCCTTCCTCACCCCTGGCTGCATGGACGCCATGACAGGTTCCCCCCTGGACTTCATCGACGGTCTGACCGTTGGCTACGACAACGATTACTTCAAATCTGCCACTTGGCAGCCCCTCGGGCCGCCCACCTTGGTTTTGACCACCAACAGGATTCTCTTCCCCAGGGAGCACCAGGTCAAGGTCAAGAGTAGCGTCGTTTGCGGGATCAGGATCCCCGAGGTTGGCCTGTACGATCGCCACAACATCACGATTGCGATTGGAAGTAATGCGACCCACGGCTCGCACGTGTACAACAACATCACGGCGACCGCCATCGGCGCCGAGGTTCAGAAGATCGGTTCCATGACCAGGGCTTCTTCCTCGGTCGTTTTTGCCAACCCCGTTGCTGGCGAAAAGTCTGCCATAACCTTCACGCTCACTCCGACCATGGCCATCAAGAAGCACGAGAAGATAGTCTTCGTGATGATCGGGACTGGTGGACAGTCCGTGTCGGAGACTGATTTCGCTTTAAGCGGCGCAGACGCCTCCAAGTTTGATGCTGACTTCGACGACCTCACCGACACCTTGACCTTCACTGCCAAGGTTGATACGGTGGCAGACACGACTTACGTGCTTGTTGTCGACGCGAGCAACAGGCTCCGAATCCCCAAAGTTGGATACGTGTCCGGTGCCTTCAGTGACGTCACCATCGAGTGCAACTGCGTGAACGGCGTGATCCCCGTCACCCCCGTGCAGACTTTCCTCCCCGGCAAGTGGACTTTGGTCAACGCCGTTACTGTTGCCAAGCTCATAGCCAACGCGAAGAAGATCACCGATCCGACCGAGTTCTACTACGAGTTCGAAGCGCCGATGGGACTCTCGATTGGCGACGTGATTGACATCCGACTGCCTGGAGTCACGTGCACGCCCAAGAACAAGACTCTGGACGTCTTGTCCGGCAACTACAAGAATCGTTTCAACGCCACTTGGCTGCTCGTAGAAGAGACGATGACTCTGGAGTTCCTGGAAAGAACGGCGTCGGACTCTATCACGGAGATGTCCACCAGGAACTTCAACATCACCGTGAGCAAAGACAATGGCTGCAAGGTCCCCACCACTGGCTTCCACATGAACACGGACATTTTCTCGTTCCGATTCCGCCCCATAACGTCCTCTATGGGATTCACCGGCTGGTTGGACTTCACGTCCACCTCCGGCGTCGGGTTTTTGACCAGCCAGATGTCCTTCACCAAGGGCGTTGCCGACGGAAGCACTCCTGTTGAGATTAACTTGAAGTTCTCCCTCTCTCAGAAGTTATTCAGCGGGGAGACCATCACGTTCTTGCTGCCCGGATTTACCAGCACCGAGTCGACCATAGTTTTGTCGGGCGACGATGCGTCCAAGTTCACGGCGACGTGGAGCAGTGCCACCAACAAGCTCGTTTTGTCTGTAACTTCCACTATCGTACCAATCGTCCAAATGGTGTCAATCGGGACGGCGAACAAGTTTATTCTTCCTGCGACAGGTATTACCGAGAACTCTAACTCCTTCACCATGTCCTTGGAAGCGGCGGCAAGTGCGGACTTGGAGATGGGGCAGATTGCGGGATATCCCATGAGGCTCACGGAGCCCGTCGGGAGCTTCCTCACGTCCCAAATCAGGTTCGTCAATCTCATTGCGGGGGAGATTTCAGGGGTCGACATCAGGTTTACTTTAAGCGGGGCCATTGCCGTCGGCGAGACGGTGATACTCAAGCTGGGCAGGGTCACAAATACGGAGGATTTGACCGAGCCTTTGGACGTGCAGGACTTGGAGACGTCCGCAGACTCGACGGTCTGGGCCGGGATCTACAACGCGCTCGACAACACAATTACATTGGAGTGCAAGAGCGCCGTTAGTTCCGGAGCTCTCAATAACGTCCAGATTACGGGCTCGAACAAGCTGAGGGTGCCTATTAACGGAACGGTCCTCAACGACCCGGACATTCTCATTTCAACCAACGCCGCTGCCGCCCCTGTCACCACCCCGGTAGCCATCAAGGATAGTTTGGCCCTTGGCGCCTTGGTGAACAGCGAGCTCTACTTCGATTCGGGGGGGACATCGGCGGGGGGCAACTTTTTGGGCGTGGTGAAACTGGAGTTTAACAAGATTCTGGCGGTGGGTGACGTGCTGAAGCTCCGCTTCCCCACATTCATCGACTTCGACAACAGGTGAGGAGATGAGAGTTAGGAGTTAGTTAGTTGCTGTTGGGAAAGTGAATGTGAATGCGTGGACAATATAATTCTAACTCTCAACTCTAATTTCGTCGCAGCTTCGACGCAACAGACACGAGCGTTGTTATCGCCGGTTCGGACGAGGTTGTGATAAAAGCAGCCTTTTACGCATCCATCTCCTCTGGCGATACCATTATCTACGACAACGGAGGCGGGGGCAGTGTGTCCACCAGTGTCGCTGGGTTGACGAGCGGCACGACCTACTACGCCGTCAAGTCATTGACTTCCAACCGCATCAGCTTTGCGACCACCAAGGCCAACGCGATTGCGGCCCCTCCGGTCCTCGTCTCCATCACTGGAGTTGGAACCGGAACGAACCACGACGTGTACCGCCCGATGGTCGTTGATTCTATCGGCGACGGCTTGAAGGTCAACACGGATTGGAACCGCTACAAGAAGATTTTGACAATGACGGTGAACACGGCGCCCGCGACGGAGACGCTGTACGTCAAGTTTTACGAGAGCCCCACTCTGAGTTTCCCCGACACGCTTTACGACGGTTATTCCTCCGGCATTACTCTCAAGGTCAACAGCACGGTCGTTCCCATGTGGACCCCCGCTCCCGTCAACGTGAAGATCGGATTGGGGTTCAGGAACGCTAGCCTGAGCTACAGTAACCCCGCTGCTGGCGAGGTAACCGCCGTGACCTTCGACTTCAAGCTCGGTGGAATTATTCAGCCGGGAGAGACAGTGAACCTGCAGCTCAAGGGGTTCACCGGATGGGACAACACTGATGTGGACCAGAACATTGACGCCGCTGATGTCGCGGTTGTGATTGCTGCGGACGACGCGATTGTAGTAAATGCGAACCTGTACAATGCTCTCACCACTGGCGACGCAGTGACTTATTTGATCAGGGGTGGCGGTGCCATCCCTGGCCTCACCGACAACACGGTCTACTACGCTTACAAGTGGGCGACCGGCAACAAGATTGGCTTGGCAACGAGTGTTGTTAATGCCGTTGCCGCCATTCCCGTGGTCGTGGACATCACGGGGACTGGCACCGGTGATGAGCACAGCATCAGAATGAACGACTACGCCTTGGCCACTGCGGTTACCTCTTCGACCGGCCATACCTTCGAGGCGGACATTTTCAACAGCGAAAACATCACCTTTACGTCCACTGAACAATTCAACATTAACGCCGGAACTGAAGTTTCTCTGACTCTGGGTGCCAGCAACGGGCTTAAAATCCCCGCCGCTGGGCTAAGCGAGAACGACCTAATGTTGCTCCTGTGGACTAACGCAGCGTCGGTTGGAATCAGCACCTTCATTCCCCAGCGCCCATCTATTCCGCACAGCCCCAGCGTCGGAACGTTCGGAACGACCACAAGTTTGAGCTACTACCGCTGGACCAAGGCCTGGCAGTACCCCGAGCCCCAGCAGCTCGACTGGCTCAACGAGAAGAAGGTGACGGCGGGCGAGAGGTGAGGAACTGCGAGGAGCGAAGCGACGAGTTGAGAATACGTTAATTTCGTTTTTTATTCGACTGCACTAGTAGCTCCAGTCTAGATATCGACGCCACTATCACTACCACGCAATTCTAACTCGTTAACACCAATCTTCATGCGACTCGCTACGCTCGTCGCAGCATCGGAATCAGGTTGAAGTGGACCTCCTCGTCCGCCATCAAGGTTGGTGAGGCCGTGTTCTTCAAACTGGACGGCTTCGGCGGTGACGATGTCGCCGATTTGGTCTTGAGCGCGGGTTTTGACAACAAGAAAGAGTTTTCCGCCAGCTGGGTGGAGTGCACAAGCGTGTTGACTCTAGTCGCGAAGGAGGCTGTCAACGCTCACAGCAGCGTGGATATTTTCCTGAACGAGACCAACGGCATTGTCTTGCCGGCGCAGGGGCTGACCTCGAACGATTCGAGGATGAGGGTTTGGAGCAATGCCACGGAGGGTCCTATCTCCGAAATCAGCGTGGCTAGCAGTGACGCGGTCGGAGTCTTGCTCACGTCTAGCGTCGAGTTCGACTCCACCCTCGGAAGCACGGTTAGCACCTACACCACCGTCGACACCCCTTCAGACATTCTGCTGAAATTTTCCATCTCGGGCAACCTTGAGGTTGGCGAGGTGGTGCGCTTTGCTTTGAAGGACTTCCGCGTTAATTTAGGAAGCAGCGACATAAGCGAGGTGTCAGTTGGAGCGAAGCGGTATGCTAGCCTTGGCTGGCCGGTTTCGGGCGACGTCAATACGGCATTTGTAACGCACAAACTTCACCCCACCAACGACATTGTTTTAAGTCTGACTGGGGCCAACGGGGGTTCCTTCTTCGGATACTGGGACACTGTGCGGGAGGAGGTGGTGTTGAAGGGTTTGGAGAGAGTCCACGCGAAACACGAGATGACCGTCTTGATCAGCGACAAGAACGCAATGTACATTCCTAAGGCTGGAATCAAGGAGAATGATGAAGGCGTTCTGTTCTACGCCAACTCCACTGCCGCGCCCATCAGCGGAGAGAGGGTGGAGTACGTCGAGGGCGTAGGCGTCTACGACAGCAGTTTGGAGTTCTCGCCAATGTTGAGCGGAGGAAAGACGGAGATCACCTTCACCATCAACACCACGTGCCCGTTGGTTAACGGCGACTCAATCCTGCTCAACTTGACCGCCTTTGACGGCGCCACTACTGGCCCCGGGAGGCTCTCGAGCGAAGTAACGCTCAAGGGCCACGACGGAAGCAGGGACTTTCAGCCTGCCTTCTCGGTCCAGTGGAACAACGAGCACGTGACCAACACGTACTACAAGGACGTCTTGATCATTGAGGCTACGGAAACAATCAGCGATAAAAACGGCTTCAGCGTCATTATCAGCGGTAGCAATAATTTAACCCTGCCAGTGGGTGGGGTCGGCGAGGACGACGAGGTCAAGTTCGAGGTGAAGGCGGCCTGTCTTGGAAATTTGAGGCAGGTCGTGACTAAGATTGTGCCCGCGGTCGGAGCGGTCACCAGCAGCACCTTAAGTTTGGGAGTCTTGAAGCCCGGGCACGAGACCGACATTAATTTAGGTGAGCCATCACGATGACGAAGCCCAGCGAGGAGCGAAGCGACAAGCTGGGAGCTCAGTATTTGACGTTGCAATGTAGCTGAGCCTCAGCACCCCTAACGTTACCTGCACAATTCTAATCCGTCAACTCCAATCTTCACGCGACTCGCTACGCTCGTCGCAGGCTTCACCTTGGTGGACGACATGAGCGCCGGCGACGAGCTGGTCATTCACTTGGAGGGGTTCAAGTTTGATGGGCTAGGGGACGACGACTTCGGAAGCATTGCCTTGAGTGGCACGCACTCGGCGGAGTTCGACGCCGTGTGGACCAACGGGGATCTGGTTAGTATTGGAAAGACGTTGAGCTTTCCTTCTCTCAACCCCTTTATCATGGATCACACGACGGACAAAATCATGAGGGCTGCGGACCCTGCTCCGGTCCAGGAGGTCAGCTACGTGCTGCCGAGTTTGTCGTTGCTGGGAGACACTACTTTGAGCATCGACACTAGGTCGCCCCCTGTTGTGACCAACGTCTACACGCTGAGCGGCAAGGGGCCGCACTACTTCGGCGGCATGTTGCTGTTCAACGTTGAATTTAGCGACGTGATCAATATTATTGTTGATTCGGTGAAGATAGTTGACGAGTGGGTGGGAACACACCCTTACTTGAACATTTTGATTGGCGGTAACTTGAGAAAGGCCCCGTACAAGAGCGGCGACGGCACCAAGGTATTGACTTTCACTTGGATATTGGGAGCTGGCGACGACGACATTAATGTCAGGGTTGCCGGAGCGCACTCGCTCTACAGCAATTTGTGCAGCATCTGGAGCGACAGCTACATCACTTTGGCCAACTTGACTGTGCCCGAGCCCTTCGATTACATCGCCAGGGAAGACGATTTGCTGACTCCGGCCAAGTTGAACGCTCAGGCGGGCACGTTCGTGAGCGTGACTAGCGTTACGACGAACAAGCCGAGCGCGCTTTACTTGGCCGGGGAGATCATCGACATTGACGTGAACTTCAACGACAAAGTGGATGTGAGTGGAGAGCCGTACTTGAAATTGCGGTCGGGTTATCCTTACAGGAACGCCACGGCGAGGTACATTGACGGTGGAGTTAGGCAGTACATCAACGTTGGCCAGAATGCGGAGAGCCAGATTTTGAGTGGCGCGTTCATTTTGAGTTATGGGACTTTGGGCGACATCACGAGCGTTAAAACTCAGTGCATTGATTGGGACACGGCGCATGGGGGGGAGAGCGGCTTCAAGGAGAGGTTGGAGGCAATAAACGAGATCAAGGACGCGGGGGGGGTGAAGAGCGTGCTTAAGGAGACGAAGAGCTTCGGTACCAAGTACACCGTCGAGTTCGACTTTGATAACCCGAAGACACTGTATTACGACAAGGTGGCGAGCCAGATTTTCTGCGAGATGCCATGGGACGTCGAGGGAACTTATGTTGGGGGTGTTGACTTTGTTGCGATTCCGAAGGGTGAAACGATTAGTTTCAGGTACACCGTGGAGGAGAACGATCACGACCAACCGTTGGAGTACCAGGGCCACGACGCTTTGATTTTGAACGGCGCCAGCATATTCGTCAGGACTGCGAGTACAAGAAGTACTACTGATGCGGACGTCACTCTTCCGATGCCAGGAGCGGCCGGGAGTTTGAGCGCGGCGCACTCGATAAACATCAACGGCACCCAGCCCACCGTTTTGAGGGTCTTCTCGACTCCTGGAACTTACGGCTTGGGAATTTGGATCGAGGTCAAGGTTCGTTTCGATCTGCCGGTAAAGGTTGTCGGGGCACCGAAGATCAAACTGAACAGCAACTTCTGGCCCAAGTACGCGTACTACTGGAAGGGAAGCGGGAGTGATACTTTGGTTTTCAAGTACATTCCCGAGGAGGAGGATAGTGTGAAGATCTTGAACTACACGGCGGTTGACGATTTGGCCTTTGAGGAGGACGCTGCTGCGAGCGACGGAATTTTTGCCTACAGTACTTTGAGTACTTTGCGAGCCGATATCACCTTGCCGCACCCAGCTAGCGCGAACGCGCTGGGAAAGAGCGGCATTACGGTGCTAGGGGATAACGATGGCGTGGAGGTGGACATCTTGTTCCCTGCGAGGGTGAAGAAGGTGTACAGTAGTGTGGAGGACGGATATTTTTCTGCGGGGGATCTCATCCCTATTTTCGTGCAGTTCAGTAGAGTCGTGGAGGTTTTTAGGAGCGGCTTTGAGTACTTCCCTAGATTGGACATTGCAGTTAAGGAGTGGAGTGACACTCCAAGGCCCGACGGTGCCAATGCGACCTACGTGAGTGGAAGCGGAACTGATACTTTGAGGTAAGACAAAGCTTTGCAGCGAGAAAGAAGCCCAGCGAGGAGTGAAGGGGGGGTGGGAGTTCAGTATTTGACGTTGCAATGTAGCTGAGCCTCAGTACCCCTAACGTTACCACACATTTCTAACCCGTCAACTCTAATCTTCACGCGACTCGCTACGCTCGTCGCAGGTTCGACTACGTGGTCAGGTTGAACGACACCACCGTAGATTTGAACTCGACCGCGCTGGTGCTCGAGGATAAGTTTGATAGCTTGCCCCACCAGCGGGCCAAGATCATCGACATCAACGGGAAGAACGCCAGTATTTTGTTTGACAGCTGGATGACGACTCTCGCAGACAACAACGACATCAAAATTGACCACAGCGCCCCTAGCGTTTGGAAGGTTACGAGTATCTCGCCGGATGGTTTGTACGGACCGGGCGATCATATCTACATCAAGGTGTGGTTCAACAGGAAGGTATTGGTGGAGGGCAAGCCTGGACTGAAACTGACAATTTATGACAGAGTGATGGACGAGGTGGCTCTTTACTTGAACGGCAGCGGGACGAGCGAGCTCGTTTTCGACTACTTGGTTCCGTCCGCGGATTCGGCCAAGGGCTGGAAGGCGCCTTGGACGGACAACTTGGACTACGACGGAGTGCTGGCGTTGGAGAACCACTTGAACGGGTCTACGATTTCTTTGTTCAGTGACGATCCGACGGTCTCGGCGAACTTGAGGTTTCCGGTTACGAGTTTGAGCACTTTGAGGTACGACCATGCTATTGAGATTAATGGGGATTCTCCGAAAGTGCTGTACTTGACGTCGGACACGCCTGATGGAACGTACGGTACCGGAGAAGTCATTGACATCAAGGTCGTGTACAACATTGAAGTTTCGATCAACGGAACCGGAAGCATCTTGCTGGAGACCGGGGAGGAGGACACGTACGCGGAGTACTACAGCGGGAACAACACGGACACGTTGGTCTTTAGGTATGTGGTGAAGGACGGCCACACCAATGGTGTGGGGCTGGATGTCGTTGACACTCGGCAGGCGCCGTGGAACATCAACAGCGGGGACGCTAGTATGGCGTTCGTCGTGAACGACGTTCACCACTGCCCGCTCGCGCCCGGTCCCCAGCCAGGCCAGCAGGCCGTGGTGATCAACAGGGCAGGTGAGGACCCCAACATTGTGGCGAATTACGCCATGCCCCGGCCAGGGACGACCACGAGTTTGAGCGTCATGAAGAGGATTCTGATTAGGACCACTCCGCCGGTTGTGGTTAAAGTTTGGACGAGCTACAAGAACGCTACTTATGGGATTGGGGAGCCGATTCAGATTTTCGTGGACTTGGACAGCCCGGTGTCGGTGAAGGGGAACCCTGTGTTGGAGATGGCGACTTATAACGAGGTTTGTGCGGGGGATTTCTGTGACGATGCTTTGTATGTTGGAGGCGATGGAACGAGCAGACTGGAGTTCGTGTACGAGGTGAAGTTTGGAGATAAGACCACGCAATTGGACTACAAGAGTGAGAATTCTTTGAAAGTTTTCAGCACGTGGTACCAGGCTTTGGATCAGGGGGAGCAGTACATTAGAATGTGGGCGACGAACCCCGAGACGGACGCGGATTTGACTTTGCCGGTGCCCGGGCTGAAGCCCACGGTGATAAGTCCCAGCAGTATTAAGGGTTCGTATCACAAGTTGGACATCCAGACGGACGGTTTGATGGTGAGGAAGGTGTACAGTTCTTTGTTGGATGGGCTGTACAGCTTTGGCCAGCAGATCGAGATAGTGGTGGAGTTCACGGGCGTGGTGGTGGTTGGGGGAATTCCGGAGCTTGCTTTAGATCTGGGAAGCGGAGGGAAGGCGCACTATGTCAGTGGTAGTGGGGGGAGTTCCTTGAAATTTGGCTATGTGGCCGTGACTAATGACAATACCATGGACTTGGCGTATGTGGGGGAGTTTGCTTTGGAGTTGCCTGGGGGGGCGAGGTGAGTAACAGCGAGGAGCGAAGCGACGAGCTGAAAATGCGTTTATTCCGTATGTTATGAGGATCCATGAGGAGCGAAGCGACGAGCACTAAGAACATCCTAAACTAACTCGGCTCGCTAATGCTCCTCGCTACGCTCGTCGCAGCATCGTGAGTATCAGCGATAATACGATGAATGCCGTGTCGACGGTCCCCAAGCCCGGGGAGTTGGGAAGCTTGGATTATCATTCCGAGATTATCATCACTGGGCAGACCCCGTACGTGGTTGGATTTAGCTTGAAGAACGGGTGCGGGAAGAAGTTCGGGGTGGGGGAGAAGATTGAAGTGGAGGTGGAGGTGAGACCCCACGAGGAGCGAAGCGACGAGCTGAGAATTCACTAATTGACGGCACTCAATTTAGCTGTGCTTGTGGTTCCAGTCTAAAGGTGGTCGTTCCCTAACGTTGCCACGCAATTCTAATTCCGTCAAATCCAATCTTCGCGCGACTCGCTACGCTTGTCGCAGTTCGACCAGAGGGTCAGGGTTCCCCAGGGAGCTCCGACGTTGTTGATGAATAGTGGGGCTGTGGCGCGGTATGTTGGTGGAAGTGGGGAAAAGGTTTTGGTGTTTGAGTACGTCGTGGACAGGCTTGATGTTAGTGTATTGTTTTTGGATGTTAGTAATAGTTTAGATGCCATTGGGAGCACCACCGACATTAGCATTGTGGCGGACAGCGACATCATCGTCGTGAGTGCTGATGCGGTGAATTTGCCTAGTTTTGGTGAGGTCGGAAGTTTGAGTTATGAGTGTGCGACCGAAGTGGATGTTACTGCTCCAGTGGTGACGCAGGTCGAGTTCTTGCAGGTCGATGGCGTGTACATGAAGGGGGATTTGCTAAGCATTAAAGTGAGCTTCGATGCTCCGGTGGTGGTGGGGGGGGTTGTTAGCTTGGAGCTTTACACGGGGGAGGACACGATGCCGGGGATGGCGACGTTTTTTGCCGGAGGTGAGACGCAGCGAGGAGCGAAGCGACGAGCTGGGAACGCGTTAATTCCGTTCGTTATGTAAGACTGAGCGCGCTTAGCTCAGTCAACGATTCGACGCCAGTACACCGCTACGCAATTCTAACTCGTTAACGCCAATCTTAATGCGACTCGCTTCGCTCATCGCAGGGCTTGGCGAGGATTTCGTGCTGTTCAAGTACAATGTGAGCTCATTCGATGTCAGCAGCGACTTAGATTACATTTCCGTTTCAAGTTTGAAGATGGATGAGCTAGAGATAGATGAGTTGGGGGCGAGGGTGAACTACATTAAGAGGAGTAGCACTTATGCGAGTCAGCCTGTTGATGTTGTTTTGCCGAGTAGGGGGAGTGAAAAGAGCTTAGGAAGGATGGGGAATGTGATTTTGGATAGTAGTGCGCCAAGGGTGGTGGAGGTGAAGGTTGACCATGGGGCTGGAGAGTATGCGACGGGGGAGAAGATGATTTTTGAAGTCGTGTTTGATCAAGTGGTTTGGGTTGAGGGGGCGGCGTTGAATAGTACGGTGCTGTACTTGAACAGCAATGTTGGGGGGGATTTGTATGGAGCGGGGGCTGAATTGAAGGCGGATATGGTGGGGACGGGGGATGGGAAGAGCTTGTACTTTGATTACGTTTTCGGGGAGGATGACAAGGTGGCAGAGTTGGGCTTGGTCTGCACTGGGTTTTGTTTGGCGGGGAGCGATGGCGTTTATTCTCCGAGGCCATTGGAGGTTGTAGGAAAGTGCGACGTTTTTACAATGGTGGCGGGGAAGAAGGTCTGCGCTGGGTTAGGTTTGCCCGGAGTGGGTTTGGATAGTTTGGGGGCAGGGGAGAAGATTGTGATTAGCAGGGACGTTCCGAAGGTTTTGAGGTTGGAATATGTGACTGGGGGGAGCGCTTGGGGTTATGGCGTGGGACAGGAGATTTTATTTGATGTGGTTTTCGACAAGCCAGTGGTTGTGGAGGGGGGGGACGCGAATGTTACGTTGGTGACGAAGGTGGATAGTTGGAACTCGGTGGAGAGGACTGGAGAGGCGAGGTGAGGCACTGCGAGGAGCGAAGCGACGAGCTAATTTTGCGATATTTACGGTCGTAATCCGGCTGCGCTGCTAGCCTTAGACCAAATGCCCAGGCTGCTTTGGTCTTTACGCAATTCTAACACGCCAATCGTTCATTTTTATGTGACTCGCTTCGCTCGTCGCAGGTACATGAGCAATGTGGGTTCGAAGCTGCGTTTCAAGTACATCGTCGTTTCAGGGGATATGGTTGATAACTTGGATTACTTGAACAGCAGTAGTTTGATTGGGGTGGTTTTAAGGGCCGCGAACTATGAACCTAGCATTGTCAGCGTTAGTTTGTTGCCGGGCAGGTTTAGTGTGGGCAGCTTAGCCTACCACAACGGTGGCGTCGGCTTAAACACTAACGTGCCAATCGTAGAAAGTATCATCCCATTAAAGAAATTTGGGGTTTACGTGAGCGGAGAGGAGATAGCTATTTGCGTGAGGTGAGACAAAGAATGAGTGATTTGCAACGAGGAGACGAAGCGAGACGAGCAGCATAAGTGCACTAGTAATTATTGAGTACACTAACTCTCCCTATTCAACTTACTTATTTCGAGAACAGGTTCACTTTACCCGTGTCGGTAGTTGGAACACCCAAATTAGCGTTAAGCGTGAACTCTTCAACCTTCGGATTTTACGAATCCAATTGGTCTGAAGATGATGTGTCCTTTGATTTATTAGATACAGATTTAATATTCTTATATAAAATAGGAGAGGAGCATGGGAATGTTACTAGTTTAGTGCATGCGGGTAAAGGTAGTTTAATCTTAGACGGTAGTGATAAGATTATGAGAAAGAGTACGAATAGTAGTATGAACGCTGATGTGAGTGTAAGAGATGTGGACGATCATGATAGTAGTACGGGAAATTTGAACGGACAGTGGAAGGGGTTTTACCCGAGGAAGGTGGAGGTTTTGATGAGGGATTTGTGGCACGAAGATGGAGGGGATTTGGAGGTGAAGATCAGTCATGGGGGTGTGGTTGCGGAGCTCTTCGGGAAGATTGGATTGGAGAGCGAAGTTGGATACACTGGAATGCCAAAGTTCGAGAGCAGGTGAGAGAGGGAAAGGGAAATGGGTTAGTTTGGTTGTTGAGGATGTTTTCTAACTCTTCGTTTTTAGTTTCGGCGAGAAACTCCACAGCCACAGCAGTCTAGTAACCCCCGGAATCGACGGAACCAGCGAAATTCAAATGGACAGGCACCTGAGTGGTTTAGGTTACGACTACCTCTTTGGAGACATGATGAGTGAGAACCTTGCATTGGGAGGCGTAGCCAAACAAAGCAGTACAAAATATTCAGCCTTAGCAGGTAGAGCAAACGACGGTAACGTCGACGGTTACTTCAGCCGTGATTCAGTAACTCATACAGGAGGACATGGTTATGAAGATAAGAACCCTTGGTGGCAAGTTCGGCTTTCATCAGAAACAAAAATAGGTGGTATCCGTGTTTGGAACCGTGAACTCCAACAATCTCGTGATGAAATTCAAGTAATAACAGTCGTAGCCCCCAACAAAGATCCTCTAGGTAACTACGAACTCTTCATGGAATACTCCGGTAAGAACTACACAAGTTCCAGTATCCTAGTAGCCGCGGAAGCTATAAATAAAGACGGAGGCTTATTATCAATGCAATCATCTATCGAATCAATGAATCCAATGTTAGGTACCGTCTCCGTAACTCGTACTCCAACAACAAACTGGGGTGGAGGTTATCAAGGATATAGATACACAGTAACGTTTACAGGTCACCCGGGTGACGTACCGAAGTTGAAGGTTAAGAGCACGAATTTTACGTTAACTCCTGATGCTTTAGTTGATGTTAGTGTTGTTAGGGAGGGCGTTGATAATAGTCATTATAATTATAAGGGGGAGATGGTGGGGGAGGAGTACGTTAATGAGCTTTTCCCGTTTTGGGTTATGATTTTTAATAGTTCGGTGCCAAATCCGGAGGAATTGGATGCGAGTTTGGGGGTTAGAGGATTGTTGAAGTACGCGTGTTGGTTTCAGGAGATAACCAGCGGTGGTAGAGTAATAAATTTGGCTCCTGGAGGTGTAGAAGGACAGATTGTTAGAGTGATGTTAGAGAACGATAATTATTTAAGTTTAGCGGAAGTGCAAGTGTACGAAAGTGAACTTAATACAATGAGTCAGTACAAGGGGTCCAGTGTTATAGCGGAGAAGCCTTTAATCCAACCCTACATCGGAGAAGAGAGCTTGGACACTAAGTTCAAGAACGTCATGTACGGTGGTCTTTGGACATTGGAGATTCGAGATTTAGTGAAATATAATAATGATAGATTGAGTGGTATCTTCAAGGAGAATAACGGTTTCGGGAAGATTGGAGATTGGATATTAATGGTCACGGATCAGGTTGGAGAGGTGCATAGATATTATAGTGATCAGGTTGCGGAGGTTGTTTCGTTACCGAAATACGGGACGTTGAGTTATTTAAAAGCTGAAAAGAATGAGGAAGGTTACAGCATGTACAATGGAGTGAAGGGGGAGAATATAGAAACTGAGAAGGGAATGGGGAGGAAGTTGGCACCGTGTTACGGTGTTGATACTACGGGGTTGAATGGAGTTGAGTCAGTTGGAAATCATAGATACTGCCCGTTGAACTTTGGCGTTGGAGGGTTACAGAGCACTCAAAAAACGGGGGCGAAGGCTACGCAGAACTTGATCATGAACGAGAGGGTTGTGGTTTATACACCTTTTGAGGATTTTTTGGGTTTCGATCATTTCACGTACAGGAATTACATTAATGGTGTACCTGGGGAGATCTACGAGGTTAGGGTTAACGTTAAGAACTGTAGGAGGTATGAAAAGGAGGAATCTAAGGGGACGGAGAGTGTTGTGCACGAGTTGTGTGCGTGTGAAAGAACGGAGTCGGAGTTATTTGGGGGGGAGTTGAGTTGTCCTCTAGCGATTCAATCGACGTGTGAGGCTACGAGTACGAGCGAGGAGGTTTACCCTTTCATGTGTAGAATGTGCAGGGAGGAGAAGGCGAGTCTTTTTAGTACGGAGTGTAACGTGCAGGTGGAGAAGGCGGTGGCGTACTTGAAGAGTAAAGGGCTGTGTGACAAGACCGTGCCGGCTGGAGGGTATCCGAGTTGTAGGGAGGAGGGCACCACGAGCGGGGTGGGGAGGGAACCCTTCATGATGTATGGTGTGGGAGAGAAGTATTATGTTGGGGGGAGGGGGTTGGGGGGGGTTAAGATGAAGAGTGAAGGGGTTAACTGAGGGAGTTGAAGAAAGTATTAGTTAGCTGG
>BLQM01000167.1:4304-22829 GCA_012489335.1 Triparma laevis f. inornata
GCTGGAGGGGGTAGGGGAGGGGTAGTGAAGATAATTTATGAGAGGTTTGGCAAGAAAAGAATAATTTTAGTTTTTGGTTTTTGCTTGTATCTTTTTACATCCCATTTTAAAGCTAGTTGAGGATTTTTGCTTATAACTTTTCTCATCCCATTTGAAGCATATGGAGTTGGCTAAGTTGATGGGTTACAGTAAGCAAATACCGAGGCTCACTTTAAGATGGGACAAGAAAAGATATGAGCAAAAATATCAATATGCTTTCAAATGAGATATGAGATAAAATAAGGAGATTTTGATTTGATCAAGAAAACGAGAAAACTTCACTATCGCTCTTTTTAATCCTCTTTCCCTCCTCTCCTCCAACAACACCTCTAATCGTTAAATCGTCCCACCTAGTAAAATAAGTCCTAACCTCCCCCCCCCCTTCCCAAACTTCTCACAAACCTCTTTATACTCCCAACTCGGAACTCCTAAAAAATGTATCTCCTCAACTCCCCGTAATACGTATCTGTTATAAAAAAAAGCACGACCTGTTAGGAGAGCTAAATTTCTTTTTTTGTGGAAATACCAACTACGACCACGTTGAACTGCGAGTGAAGCGAACGTTAAATTACGTGAAACATCGTCCGAGTTAGATCTGAGAATTTGTTGTCTATTTTCAGCCTCTAATAAAAAATAGATTCTCACATCGTTCCGTCCCCCTTCAAATTCTCACCTTCAGACCATCTACTATACTCCGTAAACGCAACATGTTTAACATCTTTTTTTATTAGTATTGCACGGAGGTTACTGTATATTAAATAATCAGGTATATAAACTAAAACCCCTTTTTTCCCTTCAATCTCTTTCAATAATGTTTTAAATTTATTCACGTACGTTTGGATGTAATTTGAAGGAGACGTGCAGGGGAGTTTTATGAAGGTATGAGTTAAATTGAGATTACATGATTTTATTTTATTTTCTGCGAAAGTCTTTTTTAAGGTGAATGAAGGATGGAGGGAGGTGGAGGAATTGAATATACCGTTTATTTCTTTGCAGTTGAATTCACCTGAGAATAAAACCTGGCGACGTCGTGATGAACCTTCTAATAGAAACTTCCAAAGCCGACCGAAGTCGACGCCTTCAGTGCTGTAGGGGGTTAGGTTGCAGAGGGAGAGAGTGTCTTTTAAGTGGGAGGAGTTTTGGAGGTGAAGGTATGAGGTGTAGGGGGAGTAGATAATTTCGAGGGAGGAGAGGTATTTCACGCATTCATCTGAGGAGGAGGCGTTATGCGGACGGTGTTAGAAGGTTATTAATTAGCAGTTTTCAACGTCGTCGCTCCGCTCCTTGTCCTCGTCTCACCTTTATCACGTTCACTCCACAACTTAACACTCAACGGACTACACAACATAACATCACTCCCATCATAACTCCCATTCAACTTACCCCTAACCTCCTCCCCAACCTTATTAATAGCTAGAGACAACTTAAAATCATCGTCGGGGTTTATGTGGGGGGAGAAGTATTTGGTGAAGGATTTTCCTTTTTGACGGCTTTTTTTTCACGTCGAGAGAGGTTATGGTTTCGGGGGGGATGGAGTATTCGGTATCGAGACGTTCGGTTGATTCGAGGGAGATTAGTTTTGACCATTTTTTCATTAGTTTTAGGCAGAGGCCGCGGGTTGGGAGGAGGATTAGAACTTTTACGCGAGTGAACTGTGACGGAGGGGGGGGTTAGAAAATTCATGTAAGTGCATATTTTACACGAGAACGAGAACTCTCACCTGCCTATTCTCACAACCATTACTATTAACAACATGCCCAGTCAAATGCCTCAGAACGTCTCCAACCTTTAAATCCTTCTCGGGGGCTAGAATAGAGTGGTAGGAGGAGAGGGCGGATGGGATTGAAGCTGCGACGAGCGTAGCGAGTCGAATGAAGATCGGTAAGTTAACAGGCACTGAATTACGGGTAGCGGTCGATAACAGGTTCGCATCGCCCGTTTACACTGGCAGCGTCTTAGCGACAGCCTGCACGTAAATTTCGATCGCAATTGTTACATAATCCCAGTCTCGTCGCTGAGACGTCCTCGACAGCGAACTAACCTGTTTTAGGAGTTAAGGTCGTTGAGTTGATTGTTAGGTTGTTAAGAGTAGTAGATTTCTCGGGGAGTTCAGGGGAGGTGGAGGACAACCACGTGGAGGTTGGTAGGGTTGGGAGGGAAACGTCTTCGTCTTCTGAGTCGGAGGAGTCGGATTGAACTGAACCATCGTCATCGGAGGAAGAGGAGGAAGAGGAATAAACTCCTGAATCCTTCAATCCAACGAGGGAGGTCAACGTGGATCCAACCTGCTCGTCGGAGTCTGACTCTGAGTCTTCGTCGCTTTCTGATTCGGGTTCGGGCTGTTGTTGGTACTCCTTTCTAGGGAGAGCCTCTCTTTGAATTCTCTTGGCCTCCTGCGACGAGCGGAGGAGCGAAGTGAGCCGAGGACGAACGTCCGAGTCGAGGAGCGAAGCGACGAGTTAGTATCGCTTGCTTCTAGTATCGTTACTCGCGTAATCATCGTATTCCCAGATCGTCGCTTTCGCTCCGAGCCGACGTTCGTACCTTCTTCTCCTCAGGCTCCTTCTCCTTCCTCCTCTTGTGTTTGGTGGGCTTCGCGAGGTCCTCCGGGTCTTCCCCCCAGTACTTGGATTTGGAGGATTGAGCGGATCCTTTCTTGCCCTTTTTCTTGTCCTTTTTTTTCTTCTTAAAAGGGGGCATTGTAGGGGGGGGGGGGGTAGGTTACGATGAGGAGGTGGAGGAGGAGGAGGAGATGGGGTTGGGGAAGGAGGGGAGAAAGAGGTGGTGGGATTTGAACGTAAGGGAGGTGGTAGGGTTGTTGGTTTAGTATGGTGGATACGTGTGCTAAGGTGTGGCAATATCGTAGAGATTATTTGTGGGAGGGTCGAGTGGTCGAGCGAAACTGGTGGAAACGAAGATGATCTTGGTTTGGATAGTAACGGCAGAGTTAGATGAGTTTTGAGGGTTTTGAGGGGATTTTTCGAGCAATGGCTACAGGTAGGTTAGGACGCTTGCAGAAACGTGCGACTAATGAAAGATAATAGGACAGCTGATTTTCTCAGATTTTCTTCTTCAATTTTCTTTCAAAGTTTCGTCGATTTTATCAGCCCACACGCACGAACGAAGTCTGATAACCTTTCGACCTCACAAATTAAAATTACACGGCCACCGCAGTGAATCTTTTAGGCCTCTAGTGCTAATAAATCGAATCCACGACGATCGACGATCCGCGATCCGTCCAAGACGGCGAGCCGCAAACCCACAGCGTCCAGTATGTGCCTAACCCTGTACACGCACCCCATGTGCCCCTTCGCCCAAAAGGCCGCGATTGCCCTCCACCACTCCTTCCCCTCCTCAATGTACCAAGTCGTCGACCTATACAATTCCTCTGGTCCCTTCCCTAAATCATCTCTACGCGCTATCGAATCCTCCTTCAATCTAACTCCAAAAGGCTACATTCCCGTGCTCGTCCACGACAATAAATGTCTTCAAGAGAGTGACGATATTCTCGATTACATTTCAACGTTAGATTCCTCTTTATCTCCTACTAATCTCGAAAGCCATTCCATCGTAAAGTCAGCGATTAAAGGTCTACCTACAAACACGAACAAACCAATAACACTCCTTCAAACCCTAAACGAAATCGTTGAATCGAGCGAATACCTAGGTGGTAATAAATTCTCAATATCAGATTGTACAGCTCTACCCTTCCTTCAAAGAATAAAGGAAACTCATGGTTTAGAAGGATACGATTATCTAGAACTTTATTACTCAAAAATTTCGGGCTCGGATTTTTTCAAAAAGAGCGTAAGTGATGAGTGGTGGTGGTGGTGGTGATAGGCGAATTTATTATATGATAAATTTGACGATAATTTTGATGATGAAAACATGTAAAAAAATTTCAACCCCAACTGAAACCGGTGTGGTACATATAACTCAAAATTCCCACTAACGAAAAACCCAACTCCAGAAACACCATGCTTCTCATGTTGAGGGTCTGTAAGATCGCGGCATTCGTGTGTCTGTTCTTGTACTCCCACGTATTCCGTACATCCCAGTTCTTGATCGTCGCGAGGTTGAATGACGAAGCGTTGAAGAACATCTGGCTCATCGATCGCACGTTCGAAACGTTCCACGTTGAGATGTCGGAGCTGAAAGATGAAGCACCGTAAAACATTTGCCGCATAGAACAGACCTTGGCGACGTTCCAGAGACTGATGTCGGCGCTGAATGAAGCGGCTCCGTAGAACATCGACATCATGGAGGTGACGTTCTCGACGTTCCACCCGCTGATGTCGGCAATGAATGACGAGGCTCCGTTAAACGTCGACGTCATGCTCCTGACATTCTTGACGTCCCACGAGGAGAGGCCTTCGCCTTCGAACGAACTCGCCGCACAGAAGATGTTATCCAAAGATTTAAGACGGCTGACGTCCCAGTTCGACAAACTTCCATTGAACGATTCGGCTCTGTAGAACATTTGGATCATGACCGTGACGTTGCTCACGTTCCATGTGCTTAAATCGCAGTTGAACAACATGGCTCCGCTGAACATCGAACACATGTTGGTGACGTTCTCGACGTTCCACCCGCTGATGTCTTGATTGAACTTGCTGGCGACCAAGAACATCCGAGTCATGTCCTTGACCTTGCCCACGTTCCATCGAGAGATATCTCCATTAAATTCAGAGGCTTGAGAGAACATACTGGACATGTCCGTGACGTTCTGAACGTTCCACGAGGATAGATCTCCTTTAAAAGATTCTGCGCCACAGAACATTAACCTGGTGCTCGTAACTTCCCCAACGTTCCATCCCTCTACATCTCCGTTGAACATTGATGCCGAGTAAAACATACACGCCATAGTCTTAACGCGTCCAACATCCCAAAGCCCAAGATCACTATCGAATTCAGTAGCGCAAGAAAATATCGAAAGCATGTCCTCCACCCTCCCCACATTCCACCGTGAAAGATCTTGATTAAACAGCTCGCATCCTTGGAAACACCTCGACATATCTGTAACTTTAGCCGTATCCCACCCGCTGATATCGTCGTTGAACCTCGTCACCCAAAAAACGTACTCATCGATCTCCGCGTCGTAGAAACCGTCGTCGTTTAGATTATACATAGCGTTCTCACACTCGATCTCGGTGACAGAGAAGAGGTAACGGAAGGAAGTCACTTTAGACGTATCCCACGTGGAGATGTGACCGTGCAATGACTCGCACCATTCTCGGTCTCTACACCAAAACCTCACTCTGCTACGGAATAGTTTATTAATCCTATCCTGCTTGACGATCGAGTTCCGATGCTTCACCGCGTGCCGCCAGAAGCCCGTTGAGATTTGAGCGGCTTTGAAGAGATCTTGGTCATCAACGCAATCACGTTCGTAGCCGATGTCGCGGTCGTGGTCGAACTCGAAGTCGATGGGAGCGTCGATGAAGGATACGATGTACGAGGCAATGTCGTCGGGGAGGTATCGCGCTCGTTGAGGGATGGAACGGCGAAGGTTGTACGTTTTTGTTACGACGTGCTCGAGCTTTCTCTTCGGAGGCATGGCAACCGAGGTATGGGATGGGAACAGGCGGACCCAAACAAGCGCTGCCTCCGTCCCTCGCCAAGCTCGAAGTTTGAGTGCTGTGGGGTTTTCTCGTATATCGATGGGGTGAAGGTCGATAGTTTTGGGTGGAGGTGAAATATATGTTGCCAGATGATTAGTGATCAGGGACAGTGCGGTCGGATTTAACCTATTTTCTGGATTTGTTGCGGATTTTCCCAGTGTCAAATAATCTAACTTTCCCTCGATTTTCTTAGCCCCTCCGCAATCAGCCACCACGTATTCACATCTCTACATATTTCTAAGCATCACAAGTCCCTTCAACCAACAGAACAGGCCCACAATATTAGCGAATCAAATCTTTTTCTATGTCGAGTTGGCGGCTCCTACACGTCCTCCTCCTCCCTCTCCTCGCCACCACAAGCTTCCACCTCCCGACAACCCGCCGCCGTCACCTCCAGCATCTACACGCTGATTCTCAAAGCCCCTTCATAATCCGCGATTTCTCCTCCGCCGATCAGCTGAAGTCTATAGTTGACCTCTCCTCCCGTTCCCTTCCCCAGGTACGCACAACGACAACTACGACAACGACGACAACGACGACGAACGAAGTTGTTCGAGTCTATTCATATATTCATCCAGTTCGACACATTTTCGTCGCTCAAACTTCAGCCTATACACTTTCGCTACGCTCAACCCTCCGATGGCCGCTGCTTGGGCCTAAGTAAGAAAAATACCTTTCTAACTCCTCGCTTCACTCCTCTTTTAAAAAAATCAGCGTCCCGACGGTGTCGTCCTCGTAGCAAAATACTCTTCCATCTCCCGCACAGAATGCGCATCCGCTGAAGCTGGTTACGAGCGTCTCGCAAAAGAAAACCCCGACACACTCTTCATGCGTTCTTATGAAGAATATGAAGGTTTCGATGCTCTAATAGCAACCATGGACGTGAGAGTACTACCTACGTGGGATATTTACTTTAAAGGGAATAGAGTGGGGAGGGTTGAAGGTTCGAAAGAAGGTGAACTTCAAGGTTGGATAACGAGGTACGGTTATCAGAACTCGAACCTCGATCTATTCTCGGATGAGAGTACGGAGAAGAATCCGGAGTTGGCGTGGGGGAAGGGAGGGAGGGGGAACGAAGCGGGGGAAGTCAAAACCACCGCGAGGTTTGTTCCTGGGTATGATTGGGATCGGGAGGGGAGCGCGTTCGACGATGCTGCGCAGAAAGCTGAGGATATGTTCACTGACGCTTTCGAGAATTGGACGCCTAATGTAGACGATGACTAAATTTAAAATAATGTATGTATTTTGTTCCGTAAATATTTTCACTTAATTAATATGCAATGTTCGTTTTTGCCTCACGCATATTCGGTTTTGTCTAGTTCGTCCTTCCTATCCATCAAAAGCTTATCGGCTTTCTCTCTCATGCCTTTCGGCACAGCCTTCTTCATCGCCTTGGTAAACCACTTGGGTTTGTGCTCGTGCCACTCCACCCACCCTTCTAAAACCCACGCCTCAACCTCGTCAACAAAACCTTTATGAAAATCTTGGTGGTATGTAAGAACATTAGATTTTATGAAGTCTTCGTTAGTTCTTGAGAATTGTTTTTTCAGGTTACTCGAGGTCGTGTTGTCGCGGCAGAAGGATTGGATGTGGGACCTTCGGATGGTCATGAAAAATCCGATTGCTAGGCTAAACCAGAAGACTTGGAGGATTAGAATGTTCGAGTACATGGAGGAGGGTTGGTAAGCGAACGTGTAGTCTTCGATGTTTTCGTGTGCCGGGATGGATGATGGCCCTTTCGTTTTGTCCCAGTAGTAAACAGCCAGTATCGGGAATACTGAGAGCGAGCGAAGCGAGCCGAGGATCGAAGCGACGAGTTAGTTTAGAATGCGAGGAGCAAGAGCAAGACGACGCATCCTCTTCGCTTCGCTCCTCGTTGTCGTCGTTCGCTCGCTCGATCGCACCACGCGCACCACGTCGATCTCGACTCTCCTCACCTATGGCGTTGTATAGGGTTGAAAGACAAAAGTAGACTGAACCCACTTCGTTCGGGTGCCTAAACTGGATTATGCACGTGAAGTCTGTCACGAGTTTAATGAAAACCCTGAAACACGTGGATATGTAAAATCTCGTGAAGCCTTTCCCGGGCGTCCAGTACCAGTAGTCATTTCGGGCGACTTTGTAAATTAGGTAGACGGCCAATTCGGCGAATAGGTACAACACGGTGTGGCTGTCTGCGGCGTCGATGCATATGGTCAAGCCGACTCCTTTGAGTAAAAGGAAGCTGGCGGAGAGGGCTATGAGGAGGATGAAGCAGAGGGCGCGACGGATGGGGTGGTCGGGAATTATGCCGTAAAAGTCCGCGACTTGTTTGCGGCGGGTGGGAGAGGTGTCGAAGTCGTAGCTGATGGTGGCGCAAATGAAACCGGAGGTCATTAACGATGCGAAGATGGAGGTGTAGGCGGCGATGGAACCTCCTTCGTTGAAGAACACGACGTATATTTGGACGATGGACGCGGGAATGCACTCGGAGAAGAGCTGCGAGCCGTGTTAGAGTTAGAAATTGTTGATTGCGTCGTTAGTGTTGAGGGTGATCTCATTCGAGCCATTCGAACCATTCTCACCTCGATGATTTTAATCAACGTCATCTCCAAGAACGGACTGGCCATAACGCCCTCTTTCGTTTTATTGCCTGACGCGACACGGTAAGCATCCACGGCAGGCTTGACGAAGAACATTACGGAGGAAATCTCCACCATGTAGTCTTTCAATTTGGTAGTTTTGGGTTGGATGAGGACTACGGCGCAGAGTTGGAAGAATATTGAGACTGAGAGCATTGCCAAGGTTGCGTAGGCGAACTTGGCCTGACCGTCGGTGTAGAAGTAGGTGGCAAGCATGAAGATGTCCGTGCTGATGTCAGCGGTTGAGAGGATGGCTCCAGTGAAGCAGCGTAGTTTCAGGCCCCAGCTGTTGCGAGCGTAGCGAGCGAGTGTTAGAGTTTATGGATAACATACTTGTATAGGCTCCTTCCTTCTCACCTAACTCTCTCGAGCAACAGGTCCGCAACCTTCTCAAACATAACCAACATGCTCGGCTCCTTGGCGAAGAACTCGTCAAGGCACGGGCACGCGCAGATCCAAGCATCAATGGCGTACTCTCCCATAACACTCGTACTCAGGTGTCCCGCGAACATCCTGCGGCGAGCGGCGAGCGAAGCGAGCCGAGGAGGGGAGGGGAGAGTTAGTTTATAATGTCGTGATGCGAGGAACGAGGCGACACATCCGAGGAGCGAGAGTGGCATGTTGTCGTTGTAAACTCCTCGTTGTTGTCATTCACTCCTCTTACAGTAGTTTCTCACCTTCCTAAAATAACTCCATCTTCAACGGTCAATTCAGCCAGTGACTTTTCACATGTGGACTGAACGACCCGTAGTTTATTGTACAGGAGGTGATCGATCATTGGACCGAGCCATTCGTACTCTTTTAGGATCCTGCCGAGGGTTTTATCATGGGTCTGGGCGCATGTCTGGGGGGAGTTGAGGGTGGGGGGAGGTGGGGGGGAAGCGGAGTGGGGGGAGCGGAGGGGGTTAGAAAACGGGGGGGGGGCGTAGGAGGGTTGATGGTGAAGCGGCGAAACCCAGCTACTGCCGACTACTCGCAATTCATTGCATCTCGTCCTCGCAGGAGCCCTCGTACCTTCATCCTGACCTTTGCCCAGTTGTCCGACACTTGGCCAGGTTCCTTCCCGAGAAGATCCCGCGCCAACGTCTGGAGCTCGGCGTCATCTCTACTACTGATATCATCTCTGTAGCTCCGTTCTGAGCGAGAGGGCTGAGGGATTATTTTTGGCTTCTTGAGACCTTTCTCGAGATCGCCTGCGTGAGGATCCTTTGGGTTGCTTTTGGGGGTTTTCGCGTCGGTATTCGGGGCGGGGGAAATCTGTACCATCGTATCAGTTTGTAAGAGTAAAGGGAGCGCTTCCGATTTTGCCCTAGTAGGAGAGAAGGGGTATAAGCAAGGAAGCGAACGTGTTTCTAGAAAAGAGCTGGCAGATCTGAGTATGAGTATGGCTTCTACTGCTCTCTCTATGGCGTAGTGAGATGCTATCGGTCATTTTTGTGTCATCGTTTAGCACTTCATTGATGTTCATAAATTCGTTTGTAGATCTCTATCCGGCGTTATCAAAGTAAGGTTTGCATTAAATTATGAGCCATTGTGAGTCCAAGTGTAGTTGCGGAGATTGGATCATGCAAGGGTTGTGGTATGCGGATAGGGGGATTTTTGTTTTTCACAGGGTCATCCGACTTAAATCCGAGCGGGAGAAGCCGGGCGAGCGAGTGGAAATGCTTGATTGGATGTTAATGTAGCTTGTGGTGTACAAGGCGAGGTCAAGCGACGAGTAGCCAGAGTAGGTAGATGGGGCATGGTTTGTTACGTTGGACGTCGTACATCAAGAAGGGAGAGGCCCTCGATCCAAAGCTCTGGTAACTCGAGTTCGGTGAATTCACCAGCCCTTTCCACAGCGATCGTGTGGAAGAAGGGACTCTCGAACATAGTAACGAGTTGGTGGAACGTCATGGTGATAAGTCAAACAAAACTTATTACTAAAATACTACGACGGGAGAGAGTCAGTGGGAGAGGCCAGAGGGGTGGAAGAGGGGAGAGAAAGGAGGGATGCTGGCTGTGAGGGTTGGTGGGGAGGGGGAATCTACTCAGTTATGAGGAGGTTGGGGGGGTTGGGGGGGCGATTATATTATATATGAACGTAAATCGCGAGGGGTTTAGGGGAATGTGTGTGTTGGTCGTACTAGAAGTAAAGAAAAGAAAAATAATCTTTCAAAAATGCAAAAATATCCCTTCCAAAACTTTCCCCCCCTCACAAAAACATCGTAGAATTAGTAAACCCATCAACAATCCCCTTCCCATCAAAAAACGTAACCCCACTAGCCCCCAAAATCAACCCCGCAGCTATCCAACTTTCAAATGTCTCTCCCAAAAAAAACGCTCCCCCCACCGCCGCAACCAAAGGCTCACTAGTTAATATAACAGCGACGTCGCGGGATGAAACGTATTTTAAAGATGATACTTCGAGTGCTATTGTTGATGATGTTGCTATTATTGAGGAGTAAAGTAGTGCGAGGATGAAGTTCGTAGAGTCTGACCTGAAAAGACTTGATAAACCTGGACGTTAATTGCGTTAGAAAAATTAACCTCAAAACGTTCTCCAAAAAAAACCTACCATTAAAAATCCCCTCTCCCCCCTCAAAAACCACACTCGCAATCCCACAAAATAAAGCACAAAACCCCAACTGACTCCCAGTAAAAGCTAAACTCCCATACTCCCCTTTTTTCTGTAACTTCTCAACCTCTGTATATCTTAAACCAAAGAAAACAGGTTGTAATAATAACGGAAGGACGCCAGGTCCGATTTGAGGGTTATTGAATAAATCTTCTAATATCGCAACACCAGAGACTGCTAGTAATACTGATATTATCGCTTTAGTAGTAATTGTTTTCTCCTCCCAAGCTTTTATTAACGTAACAACCACAACCTGTAAACTACATATAAAACATGCTTCACTTGCTGGTTCAGTTTGGAGGCCGATTATTTGTCCACTGTATGCGAGGGAGAGGTAGATACCTATTAGGCAACCGTCGAGGAGTAAAGGTATTTTATATTTAGTGGAAATGATTGAGGGAAGGAAGAATAATGTTGCTATACTAAAACGAAGGGAAGCGAAGAGGAGTGGAGGAAGAGATGGACCAGAAGAACCAAGGACGAGAGATTGAATAGGAAAGTTTAAACCCCAACAAACACAACAAAAGACGATAGCTAATAACCAAGGATCGAAGGGTATTTCTTTGCGAATCCTTTTTTTTAGTTTTGAAGATTGAACATTGTATTGACGGGTTAAACGAGTTGGAGAGGAGGGGGAGGGAGGTTTCGAGTTTAACGATGTTGTTGGTGGAGGGAGTAAAATTGAAGTATGACGGGTCAGAGCTTGGTATGTAAGGGATGTAGGATAACTTTGTAACGTAAAACTAGTAAAGAGAGATAGGGAGACGAGGATGAGGAGCACTATCAACCTAAAAAACATGTTGACTTTCGTCGGATTTGGGAGTGAGAAAGATCCTTGATTAGAATATCTACGATTCGAATTGAATGCTGTCGATTAAAAATTTATGAGAGAGGTGTAATTTGTGCTAGAGGACGAAAGGAGGAAGCTGTCACGTAACCACAGAAATCGTGATCACAAAAAATCGTTTCCCAGCACATTACTTTCGCGCCTTCGGATACTCTCTCAATTCAAAGTCGTCCATCAATTTTGAGTCAGCAACGCAATATTACTACCCATCTCGACGATTTTTTACTTTATCAGCTTATCTAAGGACGTTTAATTAAGTTTAAACAAGGAATCAATTAGTGAGGGAACGCGGCTGCTTTCGATCTCCTCCTCTTGGTACCCAAACATCTCCACGCAAACGCCCCGCCCCCCTCATCGTCAATTTAAGGTGATGCCTCCTCCTCTTCGCTGACAGCAACGGCTACAACACCATAACCTTCATCTTCTCCTTTTTGAAAAATAACATTCACTCTCTCTCTACTAACTCATCACTCCTCGTCGCTCCCCTCCTCCTCTGCAGTCATACTCCCACAAACCCACTGTCTCTACTTCCAACGAAATCTGTAAGATCAGGCATCTCTCCAAAAATAGAATACCATGTCAACTCCCCCCTCCCCCCCTCCCCGTCAATCCTTCACTCAATCAATCTTAAACCCATCCACCCCCGTTTCATTGTGCACGAGACAACCTCTTTTATGGGGTATAACTGTTTCCTCATTATTATTAATTCATCAGTTTTTATTGGTTAGGAAAGGAAGGACGACTGTTGCTAGAGCTATTGATGTTGGTGTTTTTGGTTTTTTAGGTTAGTGTGCACTCGATTAATTACAAGTAGTCTCACCCGTGCATAAAAAACTCGTGTGATACACGTATTAATTCGCTCCGCATTTTCCTATTCTAACTCGAGCGTAATGTAACGCGTAATTCCATCCTCGTTTGTTTCAACATAGGTACAAGTGGTATTCATTTTATGGTTTGTAGAAGTACAGAGAAGGAGAAACGAGAGAGGATTAAAGGGTTAATGAAAGCTGCGGGGGTTAAGCAGGCTGGTAAAGAAGCATAGAAAGGGATGATACTAATTTTTAATTAAAGTTTATAGTTCTTTTCTTTACTCTAACCCCCTCCCTCCTCACCCTTAATCTACTCTCACGATTTCCGTTCATATATAATATAATCGCTCCCCCCCCAAACTCCTCAAAGCTTCGTCCCCCCCCCTCCGGCCTCTCCCACCGACTCTCCCCCGTCACCGCATTCTCGTAGTAACTCCTGTTCGATTTATCATTATGACGTTCTATCCACTCATCTTCATGGAAAGGGCTACTCGCTTCACTCTCGAACTTACTCGCTATAGCTTCACCCTTCTTGATGTACGACAATCTCCAAGGCTCCGACGATCGCGCCTCCGTTCTTTTTCTTCTTCTTCGGCTTCTCCTCCTCTTCTTCAAAATCTTTAACCTTCGAAATACTCTTCGCAACTTCTCTAACAACTGCAGTCCCCATTTCTTGTCCTTTTATCAAAAACGTAACTATAATAACAGCAGGCGCAACCGCCTGCGCACCTGATAGAATTATAGCAAATGCAGTCTTATTATGAATCTCAAATTCCTCGGACATTTGAGCGATACGAATTAAAAGTGTAGCGAACATTACGAGGAATATCTGCCATTGGGACATTTCGGAGAACACGTCAATTCGGTCTTTGATGTAAGGCTTGCAGCCGGCGAAGACGCGCATTGAGAGGAGGCAGATTAATATGGAGATTATTATTTTACTTAGTGTTCGGGAGCCTAGCACGACTAGACCTCCGGTTAGCATCTGCTTCCTAACCACGTCGAAGATCTCGAATCAGAAGTACTTGGGTTCGTACAATTCGTAGAGGAACAAAAGTGATTTTAGTTGAGGGTGTTTTTCTTCGTTGCTCTTCCTTTTCTCAAGTGCCCTCTTCAGGGCTTCAGCTTCTCCGTGTTCTTGTTCGAGCTGCTTTTGACCCGAGTCTAGCAATTTCTTATTCTTCCATAGAAGGTGCGCGTACATCGAAGGGATACCGACAACGTAGACGAGAATAAAACCCATGGCGTATTTTTCGTAGAACTTGTGCTCCTCTGACGCATAGTCTACGCTATAATCCACCATTAAGTAACTCCCGTATCCCCTGTCGAATTTCCTACATCTGAAGGTACTGAATAGCTTCATTCCAAAGCTAGATAAAATCAAGAACGAAATCCAACCAAAGACGGAGTTACTCGCCTCGACCTTTCCTCTTCGTTTTAGAGTCACGTAAGAGATCATCATAGCGCCTCCGATAAAAAGAGGGGCGAGAGTGTACACCACCAGCGTGTGGTGGAAGTTGCTGTTCATTACGAAGCCTAAGGGCATCATGTTGAGGAACTCGACGTTGACGACTGAGGACACTACACTCATGAGCGTGGTGAACATGGGTGGGAAGGCGATGTCGAGGTTGGAGCTTAGGCCTCCGATGATTTGGAGGTAGGAGAGTAGGATCTTTCCGTAGGGTCGAGCTTTAGCGTATAGGGAGTACAGGCCGTCGATCTTGGAGACCTTTTTGTTGGCGTCGGAGAACCGGTCGAGGCTATCGTTGTTGGAGGGGTCGGCGTGGTCATCCTCGTCGTCCTCGGTGGTCTTCTTCGAGCTCCTCGAATAGCAGCACGCCAGCCCGATCATCAAAAAGATGACTAGGAAAAAGGCGCCGAAACCGACCACGATGGTGGTGCTTGCGTCACCTCCCTCGCAAATCGAGCACTTCAAGAACATGTCGCTTCCGGTGCTGGCGAAATCCTCTAAGCAGACCGCGCAGAGCGGTCCTCCGTGACCCTCCTTGCACTGCTTCTCTGGGTCCGAACAGCCGACGCACTGCTCCTCGGCTACGCACGGAAGTATCATGGAGTTCGAGGCGTTGGTCCACCAAAAGCCTGGTTTGACCTCCAGGTTCTTGACCGTAAAGGCGTCGACGGTCATTTCAACTCCCTCCGGTACTTTTCCGCAGAATTTTTCATTTAACTCAACTGTAGTCGCCAGCGGAACAGATGCAACCGCTCGCGGAGGTGGTGCCATTCTGGAGGGTGGTCGAACCGATGAGCATCTCGTAGTCGTCGCAGAAATGGCATTCGACGTTGCCCTAGCCCTCGGCGTACTTTCCCTTCTCACATACGTCGTCGCACTTAGACGCCGCCACGCCTGAAAACTTGCCCGCCGGGTAGAGCAAGCACTCGGTCTGGTCTGCGTTCGCGTGTTTTCCTGGTGCGCACGTGTAGCACGTCGAGGCGCCGAGGATTGAGCTGTAGGATCCCTTCTCGCAGGCGTTGCACTCGCCGATGCCCACGCCTCCGGTCGCAGTGAACTTACCGGAAAGGCAGAGCTTGCACTCGTTGCTGGGATCGTCGTAGTACTTGCCGGTCAAGCATTGCTCGCAATACGATGAGCCGGGCTGGGAGTAATGCCCTGCTGCACATAATGTGCATGATGAGGTGCCAAACTCTCCGGATTTCCCCTTCTCGCACTCGTGGCACTTTGTGCCATTAGTTATTGTTCCGGGAGGGCACGGGATGCAAGTTGTTGCTGTCTTAGTGTTCTCGGTTCCTCCTGAAGGACATATGAAACACTCGTTGACACCGCCAATGCTGCACGTATCGATCTCGCATTCCTTGCAGGTGTGCGAGGCTTGGTCGGCGTAGAAGCCGAGGCTGCAGTACTCGCAGGCTGCTGCTCCGGTACCGTTGGCGAGGCTGACGTAGCCAGGGGTCTCATCGCACTTGGAGCAGCTGGTGATGCTCGGGTTGGAGTACTTGCCGTTGGGACAAACTGCGCAGCCGTTGCCGGTCGCGTTCATCTTCTGACCGGCGGGGCACTTGTCGCAGGTGACGGAGCCTTCGACGAGGTTGTAGGTTCCGGCGACGCAGTCTTCACAGGAAGTGGACTGGGCTGCACCTGCGTATTTTCCTTTGGCGCAAAAGGCGCAGGTAATAGCCCCGGCGATGTTGGATTAAGTGCCAGCTGGGCAACCGCGGCAGTAGTCAAGGCCGGGGGCCCGGGCGGACTTTCCCTCGGGACACGCAGGGCAAGGCGATGCTCGGACTTCTTCTGATCTCGCCTTTCCGGCATCACAGTTGCGGCAGTCTGACTTGACCTTGTTGCCAGTCGTGTTGGAGTAGCGACCGGTGCCGCAGTAGGTGCACGATTCCTGGTTGATAATTTGAGTGTTGTTGAGTGTTAGCAATTTTGGTTATGTGAAAGTTTGTCGACTGTTGAGAACTTCTACTTCTCTTACCTGTTGAGAGTTCTCGTTGAACTTTCCAGCCTCGCAATCGAGGCATGGGGTGCCAGCAGCGTAAGTTCCAGTAGGGCAAGTGATGGGGCACGAAGAGGCTGGGGAGGTGCTTGTCTTTCCGGCGTCACAGTCGAAACAGGAGTTGATGCTCATGTGGAGGGCGACATCAGTGCCGTCGACCATGATGTATTTCCCAGCCGCACAGTTAATGCACGGGGTGGTGGAGGAGGAGTAGTACTTTCCTGATGAGCAGATGCTGCAGGACGCGCTTGCCTGTTCGGTGGCGAACTTTCCAGCTTCCCAGTCAACACAAGACTCGATGCTCGTGCTGCAGTCGGAACATGCAGATGAACCCGTCCCGCCGTTGTATTTGCCAGCACTGCAGACAGAGCAGGCTTCTCCCGCTTCGCTGTTGTACTTTCCTACTCCGCAATTGGTGCAGTCAGGAACAAAAGTGTGACGAGAGTTAGAGGGGCATGTGTATTGAGAGCTGTCGTTCGTTGGCCTTGCTGGTCTTTCTTCGGCAAACATTTGTCACCTTCCCGAGCACGTGGGGTCACTTTCAGAAGAGGTAACGCGCATATTCACATACTTTGTTTAAAGTAGCGGCTGGGGAAAGGCAATGTGAACTCAGGTGCGGTATCTTGGCGAGATCGATAGTACGTAGTGGCTAACTCACCCTTCGGTAAAGCTGTTAAACGTGCCAGTTAAAGTACCTCGGAATTTGTCAGTGCAAAAACTAGAGCCAGTCGTTGGGCTGCCAGTCCAATTATCAGGGCACGTGGTGTGAATTGTGACGGTGGCACTGTCGATGTAGATGCCATTGCCGCTGTTGGTAGCAGTGGTGGCCTCGTAAGAGACTCCATATGTGTCGAGTTGTGTGCTACTGAACCATACACAGATAGCCCCTCCACTACTAGCTGAGTTATTTGTGAAGTGGCAAAGTTCCAATACTACGATCCCCACAACGTAAAAACCAGCCCCATAACTACTATCAATATTGCCATCATCAAACATGAAACCAGCGATCTTCAGCGTGCCTGATCCAGTTCCATCTGTCACCATTATCCTTCGTTGATTGTTCCCGTCCAGCACACACGAGTGTGGTTCGCCAGTGCAGATCAGATCAATATATTTATCGGAGAGGTAATATACTCTGTCAGAAGTAGCGAACGGAGACCCATTGTATTCACCTTGTGCAACTCTAATGACTGCCCCATCACTGATAATGTTGTTGCCTGGTGTTGCCCCATATGAATTATACTTAGTGATTGCATTAAACAGGTCTACATGGTTATCAACATCCCTAATCTCTCCTCAGACAATAGAGAAGAGTGTTAAAACAAGAAACACTACGGCATTAAAAAATCTTTGTTGAGGATAAGGGAGGAATAACGAGCTGTAATGATTAACTACGGAAGGAGGAGGGTAGGTTATTGAGTTGTGTGAAGGAAAGGAGAGAGGATTTGCCCGGGAGGAAATAGGGTCGACTCGAGTGTGTCTGGCACAGTCTACAGAGCGGGGGTGGGGTTAACGTGCCTATCACTGGTCACATAAAACACGTCCCTTTTGAGAGATAGTCTTGGATTGGTGAGATTATTACGGATTGGTGAGATTATTGAAGGTTCAGTAAAAATAACTGTTTGCGCTGGGAAGGCCCATGAACATGTCAAAATCGGGCAATCAATATAGAATCTAATTTTCAGTTAAGGTTCATTCAATCTCTCCCTTCTCTCAGCCTAACGTTTAAAAAAATCCTACCCACCCTCCCCATCTCAACACTACCTCCCCCATCATCCATCGTCATCTCCCAATGAGTTCTACAACAAGCACACCCCTCCTTCCTCGCTCCGGCGCCGAGACCGTGTCTGGCCCGAATTATTCATCTCTCATCTCAGCTCTCTCTAACCTCAGCATTCAGGTAACTTGCGGTTAACGCTTCTGTGTTAAATTCCCTCTGCATTTCACGTAAAATAACTTAACCTAACCCCCTCCCACCCTACAAATCACAGTACAACTTATCAGTAATAGGTATCGCCCTCCTAATAATGGATCCACAGATGGATGATCCTCCCTCCCCCCCCCTCTATCCTCGAACAGATGAACAAGATTCTTTACTAAAAAGTTCAGTCTTCGCTGGTGCAGTTGTTGGACAAGCTATAATGGGTGGATTAGGTGATATCATAGGACGTGGTCCAGCTATGATCGTCACGAATACCTTTACATTCATAGGAGCTCTTTTATGTTCTTTAGCGACTTGGGGGGGGGGGGGGGGTTTTATTGGGAGTTGATTGGGTATAGGTTTTTTTTGGGGATTGGGATTGGAGGGAAGTATCCGTTGAGTGCAACGGTTAGGGCGGAGGGGACGGTTGTGGGAGAGCATAGGAGGTGAGGGGGAGGAGGAGGAGGAGGAGAGAGGAGATGAGGAGATGAGGAGCGTGTAATTATGTTGATTGAGACGTTCTCCGAAATCTAACAACGGCGAGCTTCCCCCCCCCCCCCCCCCCCCCCCCCCC
>BLQM01000167.1:30705-59188 GCA_012489335.1 Triparma laevis f. inornata
AACGTGCCGCCAATGCTGCCAAGGCCAAGGCAGCGACGAAGGTGAAGGTGAAGGCGCCTCCCACGAAAAAAGCCCAAACTCCACCTTCGTCCCCGACATTCTCCCTCTTCGGAGGCGGAGACAATACCGCCGCAACTCCCGCCCCTCGCCAAAAGAAGGCCCCCGCTCCTTCGACCACGCCCATTATCGAATCGTGGAAGCAGAATTCCGACGGCAGCGTTTCAGGCAAGATCTTCGGATCGGATTCCTTCAAAGACGGAGGGAAGGTCGAGACCTCGCCAATCGCCAGGGGAGCGATTAAGGAGGGTAGTGTCGTTACGACGGGATCGGGGAGTAGGTACAAGCTTGGGGTTCAGGCTGGTGGAGGTGGTGGTGGAGGTGGTGGTGGTGGTTTGGGTGGATTCTTTGGAGGGGGAGGGGGCGTCGAATCTCCAAAGGCGGCAGCGAAGCCGGTAGCGAAGCTGGCAGCGAAACCGGCAGCGAAGGAGAAGAAATCCCTTTTCTCCTCCCCGTTCGAAAATCAAGTCACATCACCTCCCGCCGTTCGATCCGCTCCCAAGCCCCCCCCGAAGAAGTCAACAGCACAGAAAAGGCCTCCCGCCGGAGTCCCCATCCTAACCAACTGGCGTCAAAACTCCGACGGTTCTATAAGCGCTACGATTTTGGAGTCAGAAAATTTCAGGCAAGGTGAAGGAGTAACTACTTCGCCTATCGTGAAGGGAAGGGTGGAGTCAGGGGAAGTTGTGACGACGGGTTCAGGTAGCAGATACGCGCTTGACTGAGGAATTTGTTTGGTGTTGTTTTAAGTTCAAAAATTGAATTTTGTTAATTTCCTGCATCGGCCTCGACTTCCGCTTTCTTTTCCATCCACGGTACTTCTTTCCCTCCCTCTCCGACAATCCTCAAGAAGTTCGTTTCGCCGTTGCTCCCGCACCCTCCGCAAACCCCTGCAATTTCTGTGGATACTTTATCGCACCCGTCTGCATTTTGTGGAATTCCAGCATACCCGCAACCCCAACATATCGTTGCTCTTCCAAGTCTCATCGTTGACTTTCCATCCGGTCCGTTTTCGAGTACGTCTAAAACACCTTGCGTTGACTCGTATAGCGCTCTTGCGCTTTCAACGTTCCCGGTCATTAAAAATATTTCGGAGGCGTTGTGAAGGTTTCGTGGGAAGTTCGAGTCTTTATTCTCTTGTTCGTCGTTTGGCGTTACCTTGATGGCTGCGAGTTTTGGTGAAAAGCTTAATGTATTAGATGATTCACCACCTAGCTTTTCTTTCACTCTCTGCTGTTCTTCCTCTGCAGCTTTCAACTCAGCGGCTTTGTGCACCTTCTTGTGTTCCTTCCAATTCGAGCGGAAGCACTCTTGATTGCAGAAGCACTGGTTTCCGATGTTCAGTTTCACGCAGGTCGGGCACTTGAGCGTGGCGTCGGCAGAGCCGCAGCCGACGCACGTCGTCATGTTGTTTCTTGGTGTGCTTGGGCGAAGTACAAAAAAGATGTGCGGAAGCTTCTCAGACGGTGGAAGTTGTAGGCCTAAGAGACCAGGTGTTACAGGCAGGAATTAGAATGTGTGCTGGTCTTGGGACAGACGGTATCCGGTGTGCTGAGCCAAAGTTTGCCGAGGCTGAGGGAAGATGGTGGCTTCGAGGCGAGGACTGATTTATGTTTTAACTGCGCTATTTGGGAGGATGCGGGTGATAGTATGGATCCAGGATATAAAATATCTGCAACGAAGTGCTTTTTTTCAAGCTGGTCGGCGGATTTTCAATTCGCAGGGCAGGTTTGCAATCTCCTGGATGTTCACAGGTGAAAATGATCGACCCTCTCACTTCGTTTCTCAATAACTACGACAACCAAAGCCATATCAACCCCCCCACCATATCTACTCAACCACTAGTCTCCACTCCCAACTAATCTACACCACTGCACTCGAGCGGCATTCCCTTATTTTCCAAAAATCCCTAATTCATTTTCGGCGTTTACTTCAGCTCCTTCCCACCCCCCACCACCATGCTTCGCTCAATTCCCACCTTCCTCCCCCGCACCCTCCGCACCTTCTCCACTCATCCTCCCTTCTCCAAGATCCTCGCCGCGAACCGCGGCGAGATTGCTACACGTATCTGCCGCGCCGCCACTGAGCTTGATATCAAGACGGTCTCAATCTACGCGCACGAAGACCGTTTCACGCAGCACCGTTACAAGGCTGACCAAGCTTTCCTCGTCGGCGCCTCCCGTTCCCCCGTTGGAGCTTACCTTGACATCGATTCGATCGTGGAGATCTGCGTTGACAACGGCGTCAAGGCTGTGCACCCTGGTTACGGTTTCTTGTCAGAGAACGAGCAGTTCGCTCGTAAGCTCGAGAAGAACGGAGTCACGTTCATCGGACCTACCGCTGACAACTTGGGGCAGTTTGGAGATAAGACCTCAGCCCGTGAGCTCGCGATCGCTTCCAATGTCCCCGTGGTTCCAGGAACCGACGACTCCGTAGCCAGCGCCGATGAGGCCCGCAAGTACATAGAGGGAGGCGACGAGCCGATTGGCTACCCCGTAATCATCAAGGCGGCCATGGGCGGCGGAGGCCGCGGTATGAGGGTCGTTGAGAAGGTGAGAAATTGACGCCGTTATGAGGCGCTGAGTGAGGGAGTGAGTGATAATGAATATACCGCCTACACACTTTCGCCTCGCTGCAATCGCTCAACCCTCCGCTGAACTGTTACGTTAAAGGCCGTTTTGCTCCGCTAGGGCCGCTGCGCGGGGCCTAACCTTAGCACTTTCCCAATGAAATACGCTCTCGAGGTTCAACAATTGTTACGTTCTGGCCGTTCCCAGTCGTTTTTTTACCATTTCATGATATCCGTAACCGCCGGTAGCTCGAACGTAACCGCCGGAAACTCATATGTAACCGTCCCGTTCAAAAACAATTTCGTTCCGGCCGTTCCGCTCCGCTAGGGCCGCTGTGTCGTTTTTCTTCACTACTCATTTCTAACTCGGCCACTCGCCACTCGTCGCAGTCGGAGGAACTCGAGGAGATGTTCAGCCTCGCCTCCGGAGAGGCCTTGACCGCCTTCGGAGACGGCAGGTGCTTCATCGAGCGCTTCGTGAAGAACCCTCGCCACATTGAGGTGCAGTGCCTCGGCGACGGAACCGGCGCTGTGGTTCACTTGTTCGACCGCGACTGCTCCGTCCAGCGCAGGCACCAGAAGGTCGTCGAGTGCGCCCCTAGTACTGGCTTGACCGAGGAAACGAGGAACGCCCTGTTCGACGATTCCATCAGGCTGCTCTCCTCGGCAAAGTACAAGAATGCCGGAACGGTCGAGTTCTTGGTTGATGAGCAGGTGAGAAAAAACTGCATGACAACGTCAATTCCACTTCGTCATTCTAACTCGTCGCTTCGCTCCTCGATCCTCGCTCCTCACAGGGCCGCCACTACTTCATTGAGGTCAACCCGCGTGTCCAGGTGGAGCACACCGTCTCGGAGGAAGTGACCGGAGTTGACATTGTCCAATCGCAGATTAAGATCGCGGCCGGGTCTACGCTTGCGGAGCTCGGCTTGGTGCAGGTGAGACGTAGCGAGGAACGAAGCGACGAGCTGGGAATGCGACAATTACGGTCGCAATGAGTCTCCATGAGGAGCGAAACGACGAGTTTCGTCATCTCAACCACTAACACGCTCGCTGCTCATCGCTACGCTCGTCGCAGGAGAACATCACCTGCAGCGGGCACGCCATGCAGGTCCGCGTCACCACGGAGGACCCCACTGACGACTTCCGTCCCGACACCGGAACCATCGACGTCTTCCGTATGGTAAGAATCTGCGAGGAGCGAAGCGACGAGCCACGACCCGGATATTTAAGCGAGTAATCCGGATGCGCTGGTAGCCTTAGACTACATACTTAAGCCGCTTTCGTTGCTACTCATTTCTAACTCGTTATCGTCAATCTTCATGCGACTTGCTACGCTCGTCGCAGCCCGCCGGCATGGGAATCCGCCTGGACGACGGCCCCGGCTTCCCCGGTGCCAAGATTACGCCCCACTACGATTCGCTTCTCGTGAAGATCACCGCCAAGGCGGCCGAGCGCAAGCAGGCGGCCAAGAAGTTGCAGCGCGCTCTGAAAGGTAAGAGAAGTTTGCGGAATTGAACGTCCTCAGCAATTCTATTATTCTATTCTAACACGGCTCGTTTCGCTCGCCGCTCAAAGAATTCCGCGTTCGCGGCGTGACCACCAACAAGTCGTTCCTGCTCAACGTGCTTGAGCACGACGACTTCCTGAACAAGACCGTGACGACCTCGTTCATCGGAGAGGTACGAGGGAGCGAGGAGCGAGGCGACGAGCTATGAATACGATATTAGCGCGATTACTTCGGTTGCGCTGGTAGCTTTAGTCTAAACGCGCAAGACTTTTTCTTCGCTAAGCAATTCTAACTCGTTAACAACAATATTCATGCGACTCGCTACGCTCGTTGCAGAACCCGGACCTCCTCGCCCCGTCCACTTCCAAGGACCGCGCGCAGAAGATCCTCAAGTACCTCGCTGAGGTGACCGTCAACGGACCCGAGGCTGCCCTCGGCGCTACCGGCTCACCTTGCGCCACCGTCGAGCCCATCGTCCCCAACCTCGGCCCCAACAAGCTCAACACCAACAAGTCCCTCCGCCAGGTAAGAGCTGCGAGGAGCTCATAATCCGGCTGCGGTGGTAGCCTTAGACTAAATTCTCGAGCTGCTTTCGTCGTTACGCAATTCTAACTCGTAAATGCTCGTCGCTACGCAATGCTTGTCGCTATGCTCATCGCTATGCTCGTCGCCATGCTCGTCGCAGATTTACGTGTCCGACGGCCCCGAGGCCTTTGCCAAGGCGGTCAGGAACAAAAAATCCCTTCTTCTTACCGACACGACTTGGCGCGACGCTCACCAGAGCCTCCTCGCCACCCGCGTCCGTACCACCGATCTCCTCAAGATCGCGCAGCCCACGTCCGTGGCGTTCGAAGACGCCTACTCCCTCGAGTGCTGGGGCGGAGCCACCTTCGATGTCTCCATGCGCTTCTTGAGGGAGTGCCCTTGGGATCGCCTGGCCCTCCTTCGCGAGAAGGTGAGAGAAAATGCTGCGACGAGCGGCGAGCAATTCGAGCCTTGTTAGAATTGTGTAGTATCTCATTGTTACTGCCGTAATCCTCCCATTCCCAGCTCGCCGCTTCGCTCCTCCCAACATTCGTACCTGCTCCTCGCTTTAATATACTAACTCCCCTCCCCCCCCCCTCCCACACAGGTCCCCGACATTCCGTTCCAGATGCTCCTCCGCGGAGCCAACGCGGTCGGCTACACCGCCTACCCCGACAACGCCGTCCACGAATTTTGCGAGATGGCCCAGAAGACCGGCATGGACGTTTTCCGCATCTTCGACTCTTTGAATTACGTTGAGAACATGCGCCTCGGAATCGACGCCGTCGGTTCGGCCGGCGGCATTGTGGAGAGCGCCATCTCCTACACGGGAGACGTGTCCAACCCCGAGAGGGGGCTCTACGACCTCGAGTACTACCTGAAACTCACGGAGGAGCTTAAAGGTCTGGGCACCCATGTTCTCTGCATTAAGGATATGGCCGGTCTCCTCAAGCCCAAGGTGAGGAATTGCGAAGAGCGAACGACGACAACGAGGAGCGAAGCGACGAGATAAATTATACGTTTTTGGGTCACTCCGCTCCTCGTTTCGCTATCTCCACCACTAACACACTCGCTACGCTCGTCGCAGGCCGCGACGATGCTCGTGGGCGCCATCAGGGCGGAGCACCCCGACCTCCCAATTCACGTCCACACCCACGATACAGCAGGAACCGGAGTCGCGAGCATGATCGCGTGTGCGGAGGCCGGAGCCGATGCGGTGGACTCCGCCGTCGACGGAATGTCTGGCATGACGTCGCAGCCGAGCATGGGGGCGATTGTCGCCGCCCTCCAGGGCACCGATCTCGACACCGGCGTCGATCTCGAGGAGCTCTCCGAGATCAACACGTACTGGGAGGGTGTTCGCGGTCTGTACCGTCCATTCGAGAGCGGGCAGATGTCCGGATCGTCCGATGTCTACGTGAACGAGGTGAGAAGATCGATGCCACTATCACCGCTACGTAATTCTGACGAGTTACTGCGAGGAGCGAAGCGACGAGTAAAGAAGAGAACGTATTATCTATGAACTCGTCGCTTCACTCCTCGCTGCAAAAACGATAATTGCACTCGAAATTCAGCTGCGCTATTAGCTTCAGTGTAAACACCGACGCTCCTATCGCCGCTACGTAATTCTAACTCGTAAATACCAATCTTCATGCGACTCGCTACGCTCGTCGCAGATCCCCGGAGGCCAATACACGAACATGCTCTACCAAAGCAAACAGCTGGGGTTGGAGGCGGAGTGGTCGGGCGTCAAGAAGTCCTACGCCTCCGCGAACAGACTGTGCGGCGACATCCCCAAGGTCACGCCGTCTTCTAAGGTCGTCGGAGACCTAGCGCAGTTCATGGTGGCGAACTCGCTCACCGAACGCGACGTGGTGGAACAGGTGAGAAGCAGCGAAGAGCGACGCGACGAGCTGAGAATGAGACAATTGCAGTCGTAATTCGTCTACGCTAGTAGATTTAGTCTAAACCCTCAATTCACTTTCATCGCTACGTAATTCTAACTCGTCAACACCAATCCTCATGCGACTCGCTACGCTCGTCGCAGGCCGACACCCTCAACTTCCCCACCTCTGTCGTTGAATACTTCCAGGGCTACCTCGGCATCCCCCCCCACGGATTCCCCGAACCGCTCCGATCCAAAATTATCAAAGGACGCACCATTGAGGGAACCGACAAGACCTCTTTCGACGGACGTCCGGGAGAGGAGATGGAGGACGTTGACTTCGCTGCCGTCAAGAAGACTTTGACGGAGAAGTGGGGCACCATCATCCGAGACTGCGACGTCATGAGCAGTGTCATGTACCCCGCCGTCTTCGACGAGTGGCTCGTGAAGCGAAAGGAGGTAAGAAGTTGTGAGGATGAAGCCCAGCGAGGAGCGAAGCGACGAAGATGTGTCGCTCTCATTCCTCGCATCAAGAACACTCTATACTAACTCGTCGCTTCGCTCCTCGGCTCGCTTCGCTCGCGCAGTTCGGCAAGTCCGCCGTTTCCAATTTGCCCACCCGTAACTTCATTGAGGGCATGTCTCGCGACGAGGAAATCGTCATCCCCGTAGCGGACGGCCTCGATCTGAGCGTCAAGCTCATCAACGTCAGCGGAGCCGACAACGAGGGCCTGGTTACAGTCGATTTTGAACTGAACGGCGCGGCCCGCAGGATCAAAGTCAAGGACAGCAAAGTCGAAAGCAACGTAGTTGCCCGCGAGAAAGCCCTCGACTCCGTCGTCGGCCACGTCGGCGCGTCCATGCAGTCCGTGGTTGTCGAAACCCGCGTCAAATGGGGGGACGAAGTCTCCGCAGGCGACCCACTAGTAGTCCTCTCGGCCATGAAAATGGAGACGCTCGTCACGGCTCCGTGCGACGGAGTCGTTGCGAATATTAACGTCACTGATGGAGATGCAGTCGCGCAGGGTGATTTGTTGGTTGTGATTGAATAAAAAATAGCGTTTGCGTGAAAAAATAAGAATAAGATAAGAACACGCATTTGATAAGAAAATTGTGGTTTTTGGTTAGTCTTCTTTGATTCATTAGGGTACTTGGCTATCAACTCCCTCAACTTCTCCTCATTGATCTCCCCTAAGAGTTTTTTGTAATTCTTTGCGCAAATTTTTGTAAGGCGATGGTCTTTCCCTAACTGCGCTTCATAGCCCTTTAGCGCTTTCTGCATGAGCTCGTCCACTTTTTCGAAGTCGAGAAGCCGAAATAACTCGCGGCCATATTCATAAGACTCATCAGCGTACTCGGATGGGTATTCCCAACACATTCTCGAACCCCTTCAAAGCTCTATCGTAATATTCCAACGCCTTCCCGTGATTCTCCATCGCAGAATAAGTTACTCCAATGTTCATCAACGTTTCATTAGTCTGTTTGTGGTCTTCCCCTAACACAACCATCCTCCTCTCCAAGCACCTCTCCCAAATTTTTCTCGCCCCCTCATACTCTCCAACGTCTTTAAGCCTGCGACGAGCGAAGCGACGAGTATATTGACGTGTTAGAATTAAGCGATACTCTCTGCTTTGCGAGGAGCGAAGCGACGAGTTCATAGACAACACGTTCTCTACTTTACTCGTCGCTTCGCTCCTTATGACGCCTTGCCTCACCTGTTCGCAAGAGAGTTTTGCGTCTCCAAAGTCGTAACATGATCCTCCCCTAGCGCCATTTCCATCCGTTTAATTAAAACCTCTATCTTCTCCTGTAGATCGTATGTGTTCTTGGTGGAGCAAATTGAGTAGTAATACGTTGCATTTAGCACCCTCTTGCTTTCTCACTCTCCCTGCTCCTCGTACCCGTCCTTCGCTCGCTTCGTGTATCGCCTCAAATATTCAAAATCACTAACAATACAACACGCCCTCCCCAAAGCCGCACAAGCGTCATAAATCCCCAGCTTCTTCGAATCCTTCTTCTTCTTCTGCTTCTTCTTTCCTCGTGCTTTCTTCTCCTTCTCCGAATCGTGTGGCATCGACAACTCCAGAACCTCCAATATCCTGCGACGAGCGAAGTGAGGAGCATTAGCGTAGCGAGGAGCTAAGCGACGAGTTAGTTTAGAATGTTCTTAACGCGAAGAGCAAGAGCAACAATCCTCATCGCTTCGCTCCTCGTTGTCATCGTTTGCTCCTCGCGACTTCGTATCTCCTCCTTGCCACCACCAAAAGCGACTGATCGTCGAAGAAATTTGAAGTGCACAGCGTTTCCAGGGCCTTGAGCTTTACTAAATCCTCCGAACCCGTGATCGCCAGCACCTGTTGCTCCATCGACTCCCTCACGGTACAGTGAATCCCCCTCCCCCCCACAATCTCCAACACGTCAAAAACTTTCTTCTACCTCAAGTACGACGCCTCGGTGTTATTGAACTGGTTCTGGAAGTACTCGTTGAAGCCCTCGTTTCTCGCAAGCTCCTTAATGTTCCTCACCGACGTCAGCCAAAGGCTGCCACTATAAACGCCAATGTCGAAACTGGTGAAGGGTTTACGACAGATCGGGCAAGGCTCGAATCGCGTCATGAGCTCCTGCGTGCAGTACCTGCAAATCATGGAATGGCCGCAAGGTCTTCGTGGGCGGGACCTTGCAGCCGGGAAAAGCACAGTAGGGAGCTGGCTTTGCGAGAACGTCGGATTCGGGCGGGGATTGGTTAGATTTCTCTTTTGGGGGCGTTTGGTGAGTGTTGGGGAGTTCTATGGTGGGTTGATTTCCCATGACCCTACGTGGAAGGAGTAACAAACTTCGGGGTTGCGGTGGGAGATTTTTTTCACAACTTAAATTTGCCCCAAGAAAGGCCGAAAACAGACAGAGCAACAGACAGAGCAACAGACAGAGCAAGTGGAAAAGCTAACCGCAATTTCTTGAAATCTACGTACCACAATGTCCAAATCTGTAGCCTTCGAGTCTAATGAACACAATTCTAGCCTGGAAACGAGTAGGAAGCGCGGTGGGGAGGACGAGGGGAAAGAGGATGGGGAGTTGTTTATCGAGGGAACGGCGGTGGGGAATTCAACGACTTTGATGACTGTCTCCACTGTCCCTGCGACGACAGATCAGTTCATGCACACACCTGAGTTCAGGAGACACTTCGTGGATTTCGTACACGTGCAGACGTTGATGGCTTTGAGGTTGGCGACGAAGGGGTGGAACGCTACGGCAGATGCGTTGATCGATGAGGAAGTGAGGAGCGGAGAGGTTATGGTTCACGGTGGGAAGGATATAAGTTACGGGGCAGCTAAAGCTCGAAAGGAGAGGCATAAGCTCGCAACGCGTTTGATCTTCCTTCTAAATATTACGAAGGTCGGAGTGAGTGCCTGCGCCTACGCTTCCAACCTCGTCATTGTTGACATCCCTGAGGGCGTTACGAGCATCGGTGTTGGGGCCTTAGGTGACTGCTATAGTTTAACTACCGTATCGTTCCCGACGACGCTAACAAAGATTGGTCAAGGTGCCTTCATCAAATGCTCCAGTCTAGACAATGTCGATCTCCTCCACTCAAAACTTCAAGAACTAGGTCAAAATGCCTTCGCACTTCGCTACGAACTCAAATCGATGACGATCCCAGTCTAGTTTCAAACGCTTGGTCGCAATGTCTTCTACAACCGCTCCAAGCTAGTCCCTTCCAACATCGACGTTAGCGAAGTCTATGACTACGACACTACATCCAATGTCGTCGCCTACCTCCGCTCTCAACAACTCCTCTCCGCCACCCCTCCCGCTCAGCGCGCTACAAAATTCATAAACACTGACTACTTCCGAACTATGCAGTTTATTTATCGTGGACGAGACGTTAATGAATCTGAGGTTGGCGACGAAGGGGTGGAACGCCGCGGCGGAGGCGTTCATCGACGAGGGCGTGAAGAGCGGAGAATTGATGGTTCATGGTGGGAAGGATATAATTGAGGAGGGTGCTAAGTCTCGAAAGGAGAGGCGTAAGCTCGTAACGCGGGTGGTCTTCCTTCTAAATATTACGAAGGTCGGAGGTTATGCCTGCGCCTACGCTTCCAACCTCGTCGTTGTTGATATCCCCAAGGGCGTTGAGAGGATCGGTGTAGCTGCCTTCTATTGCTGCCGTAGTTTGACTACCGTATCTTTTCCGACGACGTTAACAACGATTGGTTGGTCAGCCTTCGCTGATTGCTCTAGTCTAGACAATGTCGATCTCCTCCGCACAAACCTTCAAGAATTAGGTGACAAAGCCTTCTCAGGTTGCGACAAACTAAAATCGATGACGATCCCGGGCTCGCTTCAAACGCTTGGCGCCTGCGTCTTCGACTGGTGTTCCAAGCTAGTCCCCTCCAGCAACTACCCTAGCAACAACGAGGTAGTTGCCCACCTCCGCTCCCAGCAGTTGATCGTAGCGTTAAAAAAAATAACGCGTCGTTAAAATCCGAGAACGCCACATTAAAAGCTGAGAACGAATCTCTAAAAAAGTAAAAGAAACCTCATCAGTACATTTCGTATTAAAGCAAACCCACTCATTTCCTTTTACGCTCTGAACTTCCTCCTCCCCCCCTTCTCTTCCTGCTGCTTCCTCTTCATTCTCTTGCCTGCCGGGTCGATGATGCGCCCGTTCCTCGTGATGATTTCCTGCCTCGTGCCCTCCTGGACCGCCTTCGTGGTCTGCCAGTCGCTTCCGACGGGTCCCGCCATGGCCCTCTCGTACTGTTCTGCGGAGGTGTACGGGTAGGGGATGACTGCGACTTTGAACTGCGAGGATTTCTTGTGCCGTTTCTCGTTTAGGATGACTGTGGGCAGCTTCGCGTCTTCCCTTTCCCTCTTCTTCTCTTCCTTCTTCGGCGCTGCTAGCTTCCCACGCTGCTTCTTCTTCTTCGATGGCGGTTTAACCCCCACCCCGGTCCAGCTTCCCCAACCCTTGACTTCGTTGTCTTCCTCCTTCTTCTCCTCCTCCTTCTGCTTCAAAAGCTTCTTCTCCCTCTCAAAATCCTCACGCGCGTCCTTAGCGCCCGCGAATGCCCTCTTCACAAGCTGCTTCTGCGTGAGCGTCGTCACGTCGCAGTTCTCCGAATCATCGTCCGAATCATCAAAGTCTCCCGTAACGTCCACTTTCGTCTTGTCCACCATGAGCTTGACTCCGGCTTCAACGTCAACGACTGAGGCATCTGCTATCTTCTTCCCTCCCTTCGCGCCCTTCTTCGGTTGCTTCTGCTGCATCCAGGGGTTGTTATCCGTGTCGAAGCCTTCCTTCGTCTCCTTCTTCTGAGTCTTCTGAGTCTTCTTGGTCTTCTTGGTCTCCTTCTGAGCCTTCTTCGAAGTTGCCGCGGGCTTGACGTTCTTGATGTGCACGACCTTATCGTCCACGTTATCAACCTTATCCTCGTCCTCGCTATCGCTAATGTCAATCGTAATCCCCTCCCCAACCCTCGTCTCCTTCTCGACCCTCCCCTCCAAAATCCTCTTGGCCTCCTCCCTCCCGACCCTCTCCTCCTTCTCCTCCTCCTCCTCCTCATCATCATCATCACTCTCCCCCTCACTCTCCCCTCCTCCCTCCTCTTCCACTCCTCCTCCTCCTCAATCTCCCTCAAAATTTTCGCCGCCTCTTCCTTCGCCCTCCTCCTCTGTCCCTCCACCCCCTTCTTCATAAAATCCAACTTAAAAAGCGAGCTCCGACCCTCCTCCTCCCCCCCCTTCATCCCTCAAAACCTCCTCCGCGACCTAACGAGCGACGAGCGACGAGCGGCGAGCGGCGAGCGAAGCGAGCCGTGTTAGATCGACGTGTGCTGACCTCAGCAACGACATGTAATTTATATCGATCGTTAAGCGTCGCATTTCGCTCCTCGTCGGTCGTTCGCTTCTCACCTTCTTCAAATCCTCCTCATCACTATCACTCTCCTCCTCATCCTCTCCACTCATCTTCTTCCTCAATTTATCCCCAATAGCAATCTGCTCGCTCAACTGTCTCCTAGTATCCGTGTCCAAGTTCCCTCGACGTAGCTGTTTCCTGGCCCACTTTGAGGTGTTACGGTGTTGGAGGGTCATACGTTCTTCCATTCTTTTTACGGCTTCTTTTTCTTCTTCTTCGCGGGCGGCTGAGGGATCTGGAAGAGCGACGAGGAGCGAAGCGACGAGTTAGTTGAATTTGTTCTTGGCGAATGTTCGTATTCCCTCGCAATTCCTCACCTAGCTCTTTCATTAATTCCATTTCCTTAAGCTTTTCCCTGTCGCTCTTCTTCTTCCTGATTTTCCTATACTTCTTGCTCTTAATTTTATTAAGCCTATGGCGTTTCGATTCCTCGTAAAACAGGAGGCTTCGAATTTTGGACAGTTCCGCGTGCCTTTTTTTCACCTCTTCGAGGGTTAAATTGTTGTTATGACCTAGATCATCGTCGCTGAAATCATCTTCATCATCTTTTTCGAGAACCTTCTGTTTCATGAGCGCTTCTTCGATCTTCTTCTCGAAGTCGTTTTCGGCGGTGAACGTGTTCGAGAGGGAGTTGGTGGTGACGACTTCTCGGCCTTTGGGACGGAAGTCGAGGGTTTCGGCTTCGCGGTTCATTTTAACGGAATCGGTCCAGTTGCTGATGTCAGATTTTACGTCTTTGTAGACGACCTTGCGTTTGGCGCGATCGAGGACGACGTCGGATAGGCGGGTTGAGGCGGACTTTGTGTTGACGATCTTGGAGGTTGTGTTGCGGAGGGTGGCGAAGTCCTCGGTGTTGGACATGGGGTTGAGGAGAGCGTCCATCGTTAAAGTTGAGGAGGAGGCGGTGGCGGAGAAGCGAGATTCGGGGATGGACGCGTGGGAGGTCGAGAGGGATTTGCGGGTTGAGGAGGAGGAGTTGCTGGGCATGTTATCGAGGGCGGCGAGCATGTCGACCTCTTCTGAGGAGTCGTCGGATTCGTCTGAGGAGTTGGAGGAGCCGTCGGAGTCGGACTGCTCCTCGTCGGATTCGGAGTCGTCGTTGTTGGCAAACAGCGAGCCGTACTTCTTCTCGTCGTCGGAATCGAAGGCGTCGTCGGAATCAATCTCCGATTCATCCTCGCCGGACTGGTTCAGGTATTCCTGAGTGGAGGGGGTGGGGTAGGGTTAGAGATGGTTATTGGGGGGGCGGTGACGGTTGGTGAAGCTTACCTGATTGTACTCATCAGCGGTCTTGATTTTGCTGAAGTCCGTAGCCGGCTTCGACTTGGAGCGAGCCATTTTGACGATGGTCACAGCTACCAAAGAACGATCGGTGGGCAAAGTTAAATTATTCGGGTTGCGGATAGAGTTGGATGAAACTGCTTCAGTTATGACTTTGTGCAGATGTGTTAGTCCAAGTGGAGTGCAACGCGTGCCTTTTTATTCACAGTAGAGGTGGGAATTCGGGTTTTACTGATGAGCCCACTGGTGGCCAATTTGGTCCATTTCACTGAAAAAAGGTCCTGTTCGAGAGAGAGTCTGCTTCACCACGTATCCATGCTTCTCCAAATTCAAAAACGCGATTATGCATCGATTATTTATTCTAACGTTCCTAAATGGACGTTATCCATTGAAATATGAGCGCGACAAGCGGCAAGAGGTCTTGGTCGAGAATGCTACCTTTGCCTGGGAAGATTTCTTTTCCTGACGTATCCAAGATGTTGTACGAGCAATAATCAGGGACGATAACACTTGTAACACATGATGCGCGTTCAAGGGAACGTTTAGACGTTCGTAAATCACCCAAAATCACAGTCCCGTGGCGATGCCCGATTCGTCCCTTTACCCTTCCGAAGTCTCCCAAGCTCTCGTCAGCTCTCGTCAACCTCTCTTACCCTCTCCCCCCCACAGCTTCAAAAACAACCCAAAGTCCACAAATCACACATAATACACGCACGCAAAATGATCCTCGCCCTCCTCTCCCTCTTCTTTCTCCCCGCCCTGATCGTCCTCTTTTACCCCCCCCTTTCCCTCCTCCCCACTCTCCCCGTCTCCCAACTCTCCGTCCGCATCACCCTCCAATCCCTCACCTACGTCTACGGAATCTACACCTCCCGCCTCACCACTGCTCTAACTTTACTTATCCTATCCCTCCGCTTCGGAATAATCACCAAGCCCGACATGCTCCAAGAATTCGTCTCCAAAACCACTGAAGGTCAAAGCCCAGAAATCGTCGAAGCCATGTTCCTAAGCTGGCTAGCCTTCACCATCGGATTAATGAGTCTCGTGACGAGAAGGAAATCCCCTAAAAAACGCTCTAAGAGCGTTAAAAAAGATAACGAAGTTGACGAGTCGTTAAAATCACTCAAGAAAATAAAAAAGGTTTTAGGTGAGGAACTACAAGGAGCGAAGCGACGAGCTGGGAATGCGTTAATTCCGTTTGTTATGGGGCTCCGTGAGGAACAAAGTGACGAGCATTAAGAACACTCTAAACTAACTCGTCGCAGGTTCGGAAGCTGAGTTAGCTGCTATGGCTAGCAACGCAAAATATTCAACGAATAAGAAGGAGATGACCAAAACGGAGAGTAAATTGGAGAAGGCGAAAAGGGAGGCGAAGGAGGAACAGGCGAGGAGGGTTGAGGAGACTTTGAGGAAGAGGAAGTAGACGCCGCGATCGTGTGAACCGTGTGGACGATTGATGTTAGTTCGTAAAGAACGTAAAAGAACGCCGAAGCGAAAATATTTGTATAAACAAAACACAACGCAACACAACAACTTAGCTTTTAGCAACCTTTGCCATAACCATGTCTTCTCCCTTGTCTTCCCCCGCCGCCCTTTTCTTCCTCTTCCTCTTCTTCTTCTTCCCGTCCCCCCCATCTCCATCCCCCTTGACGACCTCGTCCAAAAATCCCTGCACGACCTCCTCCTTCCCTCCCGCCTCCTTCTTCCTCTGCATCTTCTTGACGGCTTCCTCGAACTCGGTCTTTCCCTCCAAAAAAGCACCAACGCACATCCTCTCCAAAACGCCCTGCCCGACCTTCCCCCCCTCGAGCCTGCGACGAGTGTAGCGAGTCGCATGGAGATTGGTGTGATTGAGTTAGAATTACATAGCTGCAATAGTGGCGTCGTTGTCTACACTGGAGCTACTAGCACATATGGAATTAGCGCATTCCCAGCTCGTCGCTTCGCTCCTCGTTGTCTCTCACCTCCTCTGCCCACTAGCAAGTTCCATCGCAATCTCCATCTTCCCCTCCAAATCAACGTTCCCGAAGCACTTCTCAATACTCCAATGCCCCACCCTATCACACGCCACGTCCAACAAACTCGGTTTGATCGCGTCCATAACCATCTCCGTTGCGATTTTCCTGAGATCCTCATGCGGCATTTCAAGCATACCGTCTATGAGGAGTTTCGATCCCATCCCATCCTTGCATAACTCCACGATCTGCCCTGGATTCAAAAAATCCCGTACCATCTTAAACACCTTCTCCGCCCAAACCTTCTCGAACATTTTCAACATATACAAAATGGTTCTAGCTCCGTTAACGTTGATGGTGACGCGTTCTTCGATGATGCAGTCGATTAATTCGGAGACGGTGGTTTCGGCGAATAAAGCGTTGTAGATTAATTCTTGGCTGACTGAGAAACGTCCGGACATTTGGAAGGCTCGCATTAATACTCCGGATCGATCGGGTTTCAGGATTCGGGAGCTCTTGATGAGGGGTAAAGTTTCTTTGATTAACGCCGTAGCTGTTTCCGGTTTTCGAACGTGACTCATTAAACTCTGAATCACAAAATTCGCAACATCATCAGTCACAAACTGAATTGCATTACGTGTTAGATGTAAGTCGTCGTCAAATTAATTTCCAATCGCTTCATCTCACCTCCGCAACTCTCCCATCAACCCCCCTATAGATACACTCAAAAATCCCATCCCCCCCAACCTCCATAACAGCCTCCAAAACCCAACTCCCACAAACCTCTCCCCCCAACCCATACACAATCTCCTTACTCGTCCCCGCATTATCAAGCCCTAAAATCGCCGCACACATCCCGTGTAGTGGACTACCTTCAATAATCTTCGGGAAATCTTTCGTCGTTAAATTTAAAGTTCTACTTTTTTCATTAGCATCCTCGCTAACTCCAATATCTCCATCTTCCTTAACTCCGTACGTGACAGCTCCACTTCTTAGAAGACACATTAAAACGGGGGATGCGCCGGTATGGCAACATAAGAACTGCATGAATCCTGGTTCTTTACGTAACGCACGGTTTACTAAAGTAGAGGTTAAATCGTCGAAGGCGGTTTTGAAGGTGTCGGGGGTTGAGAAGAGGGAGACGTTGTGGGGGTAGTTGGTGGATGTTGTTGTGGGGGATTTTCTTTGTTTTCCTTTTTTGCCTTTTGGGGGAAGGATGTCTTTTTCGAGGATGCCGGCTAAGACGAGCGGAGCGGAAGAGATATGAACGATTGGTAAGTTAACAGGCATTGAATTGCGTAGCGATTTACAAGTTGCGTCCACCTTGACGCTGAAACTAGCAGCGTAGGGAATTTGAGGTTTGGGGATTGGGGTACGACCTGAATATCGCATCCCCCTGCTCGTCGCTTCGCTCCTGCTAGGCCTCGTACCTAAAAGGCAAATTAAACTGCGTAGGACGTGGGAGCCGGAGATGTGCTGCATTAGTTCGAGAAGTGAGCCTTTTAAAATGTCCTTGATTGAGATTATGTGGGCGGTGCAGGTGTCGGGGAGGGAGGAGAGGAGGGGGGGGATGGAGGAGAAGAGGGTGGAGAGGACGTGGGAGCCGTAGCGGTTGATGGAGATGAATTCGGTGTAGGGGGAGAGGGCGGAGAGGGTGGATTCGAGGGCTATGGGGAGGGGGTAGAGGGGAGGGAGGAGGGGGGTGAGGAGCGAAGCGAAGCGAAGCGAAGCGATGAGTTAATTTAGAATATTCTTGAGTTTTATGGCAACGAGTATGGCGCCTTCGTAATCTCGTCGCTCCGTTCCTCGTGCTCCTCATTCTCACCTTCCAAAACCTCCAACTGCTCCTCCTCATCCTCATTACTCACAATCCCAATCCTAATACACTTCTCAATAATCTCACTCCCCCTCTCATCTCCACACAAGCTTGCCAAAGACTGAGACAACGACAAAAGAGCAGCTCGAGCAGCGAGCGATGCCTCGTCGCCTGAGGTACTTGAGAGTGGAAGACCTTGGAGATAGATTACGTCGTCGGGGTCGGGACGACGAGGGCGTTGAACGTCGTGGCCGAGGCGACCGTAGTGTTGGGATTGCTGGGAGAGCTTGGGCTTAGAAGGCTTTGACATGATGGAGTTTCTGCAATTGTTGGCCAGATCGGTGGGGGTAGATTATAGAGAGCTACGGTTGATTAAAATATGATTTCTGTTAAACTGAGATGTTGCAGAGGGTATTTATCACTGATGCGAGCGTGGGTGGCGCTGAAAGTCGACGTGGGACGAGAAAAATCACTTTGTTCTTTGAAACTTTTTTCTCAGCATTCTCCCTCTCTTTCGTCTTCCTCTCATTTTGTATAGCTCGCTAGACCACCTTGTATAGCGCGCTCGACTAACAAAGTACGTAGTCCCACCCCAGTTGCTACTTTTGTACCTCAAATCACCACAACAAAGCAGCATCCCATCGCAACTGGTCGATCCCATCGCGCCCACATTCTCACTCCTAAACCCCTTCCAGCATGGCCAAACGCTACGAGAAAAACCCCAACCCCCAAAAACCCCTCACAAATGTTACCATCTGCCGCCTCAAAACCCACGGCAAGCAATTCGAACTCGCCTGCTACCCTTCCAAAGTCGTGAACTTCCGCGAGGGAATCGAGTCCGACCTCGACGAGGTTCTCCAGATCGAGAACGTCTTCACGAATGTGCAGAAGGGGGTTGTTAGCCCGAAGGCGGATTTGGAGATGGCTTTTGGGACGACGGAGGTTTTGGAGGTTTGTAGGGTTGTTTTGAAGAGGGGGGTTTTGCAGCAGTCGAATTTGGAGGTGAGTGTTCCGAGACGTGCTTCGAGACGTTGCGTTCGAGACGCCCTTGGACTCCACCTAAACATTCTACCACTAACACCGCTCGCTTCGCTCGTTCGCTCGCTCGCCCCCCTCCCCCTCTCCAGCGTGAACTAACGACAAACCGTAACCTCAATGCAATACTCGACATGCTAATGTCCAAATGCGTAAACCCCCGCTCAAATCGACCCTACCCAGAATCAACCCTCCGAGAAGCCGTCAAGCAAACAGGCTACAACGTCAACAGCCAGGAGAAGGTGAGGAACTGCGAGGAGTCTCAGCGACGAGCTGAGAACGCGTTGATTCGTTCGTTATGAGACGGTGCGGCTTCTAGCTCAGTCAACGATTCGACGCTCCTAGTAAACTACCACACAAATATTTCTAACCTGTCTTACCTCCAATCTTCACGTGACTCACCACGCTCGACGCAGGTTCCAAAGGTTATGTTCTTGGATGTTATGAAGCTGTTTAGGGAGAGGGATATTTTGGAAATTGAGAGAGCTAAGGTGAGAAACTGCGAGGAGCGAAGCGACAAGCTAGAAGATAGAATTATGTAACTCGTCGCTTCGCTCCTCGTGGTCTCCACTGTGTTCGTCGCTTCTCGTTTCTAACTCGTTATCGCCAATCTTCATGCGACTCGCTTCGCTCGTCGCAGATGCTAATAAAAATAGGTTGGATATCAGGAGAGAATCCGAAAGCATCGCTTTCATCCTTAAACGTTGGAGGTATCATCGTGTCGAAGGAGACGGAGAAAGAGATGCTTATTCTAATCCCGCCGGCGTTGTACCGTAGCATTCAGGATATGGCGAAGGCGCATGAGTGGAAGTTGAGTATTGAGAAGATGGATGTTATGGAGGAGGGGGAGAGGAAGTGGGATGATGAGGCGCAGAGGACGGAGGAGGGGGGGGTTGAGGAGAGCATTTTTAAGATGGGACAGATTAAGATTAAGGCGCCGGAGAAGGTTGAACAGGTTGAGCTGATTGAGCAAGTTCAGGAAGAGGTTCAGGAGGAGGAAGAGGAGGAAGAGCCTGACTATTCCAACATGACCACGAAGGATAGGAAGAAAGCCCAGAGAAAATCAAAAAAAGCAGCTCGCCGGGAGAAGGAGAAACAGGCTGAAATGCAAGCCAAAATCGACGCCGAGAAGAAACGCGTGGCGGAACGCCAAGCGAGGTTAGCGGAAGCGTCAAACGGCACGGAGAGTACTGAGAAAACAGAAGCGAGCGCGTCGAATGAAATCAAGTGTAATACTTGTCCGGAATCGTCGTTCAAGACCAAGAACGAACACCGAGCTCACTTCAAATCAGATTGGCATAGGTACAACTTGAAGCTGAAATCGACTGGAACGGGTTGCGTTTGCGAGGCTGAGTTTAATGAAATAGCAAATGACGCTCTCTTTTTTAGTTAAAGTACAAACAACAATTTTTCTTCTAGTGTTTTTCAAAACCACAATTCCTAAAACTCCTCCGGCATCCAAGTCTTCCCTCCCTTACTCTTCAAGCCTTTGAACATCGGCTTCGCCTCCGCTTCATTAACGATAATGATATAATTCCCATTCTTCCACCCAAACTGATGTAACCCATCATAATTCCCCCTTTCAATCTCATGCCATATATTGAAATACTGTCCAATCCTCTTAAAAGGTTGACTCTGCAATCCAATCTTAACGTTAATATATACAACAAAAACCGTATCCTTCTCAGAACTCGGCCCATCCAATTCCGCTAAACTAACCAACTCTCTCCCCCCCTTAATCTTCTCAACAATATCCTCATCATACTTTCCATGTATCGCGTTCATCCATTCCCCCCCTTCCCAACTCCAGTTAACGTCTCTGTTATATCCTATATCCTTAAAATAAGTATTATGATGAAAATCATCCATGAATGTACCTTTAACGCCTATGTGGTAATCTCGGGGGACTTCGGGGTGGATGCAGTCTCTGTGGATGACGTGGAGTGAAGGCGTGTTAGAAGGGAGTAATCTCAGAAAATGACAAGGAACGGTGACGTGCTCCACGGTGACGTGCTCCACGGTGACGTGCTCCACGGTGACGTGCTCCACGGTGACGTGCTCGAAGGTGACGCGCGTCGAAGGTGACGGCGCTCGAATGTGACGCGCTCGAATTCGTAGCTACGTTGCGACGGACTCATCACTCCTGTAATTAATTCGTATTCCCAAGCTCGTCTCGTTCGCTCCTCCGCGCTCCCGTTCGTACCTGTTTTTATGTTGTTTTGAATCCCGCATCCAATGATCCCAATGTGTTTTCGGCCATTTATTCTCCAACTCCTCTTCCCATAATTTACGAGGCATAAGCCAACCAAGTCCAGGAAAATAATTAGTCCTATGTATCTTCCCTTCGTCGCTAACATGTATTGATAGTCCATTATCATTCCATGCTGACATTATGAACGTTGAAGGATCTACGACGAGCGTAGTGAGTCGCACGAACAATTGGTGTTAACGTGTTAGAATTGCGTAGCGATGAAAGCGGCGTCCACCTAGACCCTGAAACGTCGCAGCATAGCTAATAATTACGACCTCTTACATATTGCATTTGCAGCTCGTCGCTTCGCTCCTCGTGACTTCGTACCTTCGTCTAAAATCGGTGAATTTGATTCAAAGTAACTTAAAAAATCAGGACTAAAGAGAAAATCATCTTCTATGATGATTATCGCTGGACTTTTGAGATTGTAATCGAAGCCGTTGCTTATAGCGAATTTGTATTGTGTTGCAATTTTAGCTGCACCATCTCTCCCTCTTAAATTACCTTTCATATTATTATGGATGATATTTAAACCGTAATCGTCTACGACTTTAATAACACTATCATCGTTACCATCTTGTATAACGATAATATCTTGTTTCCTTACACCGTCAACGTCTAAGAGGGAGTCGAGGGTTTGTTTTAGGTAGTCGGGGCGATTGCAGGCTAAAACTACGAGAGTGAATTTTTGACCTGTTGAGAGGTAGGCTTTCATTGTTTTTGGTGAGGGTTCTTGAGGTTGAGGTGGTTGAGGTGGTTGAGGTGGAGGCGGTGGGGGCTTTGAAGCCGTAGAACCCGTAGAACCCGTAGGACCCGTAGGACCCGTAGAAACCGTTGTAGGCGTTGGGGGCATTAGTGAATTTTTAATCGTATTTTTAATCGTCTGTGAAACGGGTTTGTTATTATCAATAATATTATCAATAACAGGTCCAGGTCCTAAATTCCCCCTTCCCCTTCCACCATTTCCCCCCATCCCACCTCCTCCCAACCCCAACCTCTCATCTTCATGCCTCTTCTCCGCCTTGCTAACCGTATCCGCGCTGAAGTGCCAAGCCATATTTCTACCGGAGGAGGAGAGGTCGGAAACGTGGATGGAGTTGTGGACGCCTAGTTGGAGGCCGATTATGAAGGCGAGGAGGAGGAGGATTGTGGCGTTTATGGCGAGATTGCGGACTGCTATTGTTACCATTGGTTTTGGAGAGGTGAACGTACGAGGAATCGCACAGGGGGGGGGAGGAGGAGGGGGGGGGAGACGTTTGGGTTTCAGGGGGGGATTTAAGGTTTATATAACTGAGGGGGAAGCTGCTCGAGATGTTTTATTTATTGGGATAGAGAATGGAGTAGATTTTAGGCGCAGTATACTATTCAAAGTATCTGATTTCGTCGTATAAAGTGACAGATTTGCAACAGTGTGAAGGGCAGTTTGCAGGGATTTTTAACCTTAGCAATACAAGATCTTCCCACACATTCACTCGCTTTAGATCTGCATAGCAACCACCTGCACAAAAAACCCCACCTTATCCACTCGCGCGCCTTGAAGAGCTTTTATTGCGTTAGAGTTGAAATAATCAGCTCACACAGACCTTACCACCGTTACCCCCCCGTTCCCACCCTACCTTATAATCCTCATCTCCACGTCCAGGGTATCTGATTGATAGCTAAAAGCTGGCGACGAGGTGTCAGTGAAGCTTGCCTGATTATAATAGCACCTTGCAGGGCTCAGTATGTTCTCTAGGAAACCTGCTTGTCACCCCAAGAGGAGGCTGCCCAAAAAGCAAGGTGAGCCAGGGCGAAGGTAGCGCGCTACACTACGCTACGAACGAAGCGTAGCTTAGGACAAACTACTGTTAGAGTTAACCCGAGGACAAACTACTGTTAGGGTTAACCCTCGCCCCATCTCTGACACTCGTCCGTCCACTCCAACACCCACTCCAACCCCAGAATGCGACCGCTTCCTCGACCTGTACCGTTCAATCTCCTCCCAAGCGAACCTCCCCGTCCCCTCCCAAATAACCACCCAAGTAAACAAGAGAAAGGACAAGCTCGACCTCCGCAAGTCCAACCTAACCGACAGCCACGTCGCAGTCCTCTGCCAGGTCCTCCTGCAACTCCCAATCTACGGTAAAATAAACCTCCAAAACAACCAAATTACCTACCTCGGAATCAACTCCCTCCTAACCGTAATGCTGGACCACCTGAACCGCTTCAAAACCGGTCGCTTCTCACTGGAAGAAAACGCTGAACTCCGCGAAGTCAATGTAGACGGCAACCCGATCTCCCCCTCCCTCCAAGCCCTAGTCAACTTCTACTCCTACCAAGGTGAGAAACTGCGAGGAGCGAAGCGACGAGCTGGGAATGCGTTAATCCCGTTCATTTTTCGACAGCGCTAGTAGCTCTAGGCCAGATATTGACCCCCCTATCGTTGCTACGTAATTCTAACTCAAATCTTCATGCGACTCGCTGCGCTCGTCGCAGAAATGCTCACGTACTGTCGCATGAGGTACGACCTTAAGGACGCGTTCGATCGAGTCAGAGGGGGGCAGGATATTGACGCGGAGAGTGTGGTTATGTTAGTTAAGGGGTATACGGGTTGCGCTTTTGATTTGGAGGAGGCGGAGGGCATGATTAGGAATTATGGGAATAGGGAGAGTAGGTGAGACTGAAACAAACTAGCTTCGCTTTCACCCCCACCCATCCTTTTCTAACACGCCATCCATCCCTCGCCACCTATCCCAGGAGGATTGGTTGTGTCGGGTTTGAGAGCGCGATGGTGGACAAGTTGCAAGATCCAAATCACAAGTCCTTCAAGCAAAAGAAGGGGAAACCGACACTCCTGCCGCAGTTGACGGCTGCGCAGTCTGCCTTTATTCACCCGTCCCAGGAGGCTCCCACAGCCGAACCCTCCCCCCAAATGCAACCGCAGCCGACTCCGATCCCTCCTGTTGCCCCGCAGCCCATCCGCACTCCTCAGAACACCCCTGCGGCCCCTCAGCCGAAACCTCGTGTTCCGTCTCCCGAGCCTGAACACAACAACCCTCCTCCCACCCACGTCGAAGTCGAGTCTCCCCCCGCTTCCCAACTCCCGCAAGGGAACAACGAGCTCCAGCAGAGAATGGAACCGACGAAGGTCGACCCCCCCCCCTGCTCCGAGCTCCGAGCCGTTCTACCCTGAAGACGATGCTTGGGATACTTCCGACTTCGACGCTCCTCCCGTCACCAACGACACAACCACCAGCAACAACACCCAAGACGAATGGGGCGACGACGACAACTCCAACTGGGCCAGCGCCACGCCTCAGCTTCCCGACCCTCCCGCTAAAAGGTCTCCGATGCTGCAGCCAGTTGGGGGGATGAAGTTGGATGATTTGCAGTCGAGTAATGGGACTAGGGGGGGATTGTCTGTTCTCGTGCAACCTAACGGGGATGACGAGGAGGGGGGATTGAAGCCGGCGGCGGTTAAAGGAGGTGGAACCAGTAGCAGATCCACCAGCCCTAAGCACGCGAAGAAGAGCGGGGAGGAAGTTGGACACATTGGAGGTGACGAGAACTCCAACAACAACAACAACAACTTCAGCCCGGACGTCGTTCCCTCAACCAAGCCTAGGTTCGCGCACTCTCTTGGCAAACCTACGCCTACGACGAGAACACCGTTGAGCCAGTCGCAGGTTTCTACGGCTAGCCCGTACTCGGACCCCAACGTTATGAGCGAGATCATGTCGAGGAGGGCCCATTTAACAGGCTCCAGCGACGGAAAGAAGATCAAGGGGGAGAACCTGAAGGCCGAGTTGGGACTGGGATACAGTAATGGCGGCGGTGAAGGAGAGAAGGAGCTGAGCGCGTCTCAAAACTCGGAGATCTCCACTACGTCTCATGCCCCGGACATGTACGAGCAGAGGTGAGACGCAGCGAGGAGCGAAGCGACGAGCTGGGAATGCGACAATTACGCGAGTTACTACTAGGAGCGAAGCGACGAACTTTAATAACGTTCTAAACTAATTCGTCGCTTCGCTCCACACCTCGTTAATGCTCGTCGCAGCAACTTTGGAAACAACCAGGTCGACGAGCTGCCTCCCAATTTGAGCCATTTGACCCTTGCGAGGTTGGGCTTGACCAGCATCATTTTCCCACCGGGCTTGAAGGTCGTCACGTTGGAGAACTTGATCTCGCTCGATCTGAGCTACAACCAGCTGCACAGTTTGAACACGCCGGCGCTGTCCGCACTCCCTCACTTGAAGCATTTGGACGTCTCCAACAACTTGCTGGTTCGCCTCGCGACCGGGGGAGACAACCACCTGCCGGCCACGCTTGAGAGTTTGGACGTCAGCTGCAACAATTTGGCGAGGATCTGCGGTCTGGACAAGTGCATGGACCTGAAACAACTGAACCTGTCCAACAACAAGCTCAAGCTCGTCACCGGACTCGAGTTCTTGGCGAGCCTCTCCAACCTGGACCTGAGCGAGAACCTGATCGCCAACGCTGTCGGAATTCGCACGCTGAGCTGCAACCTGAGTTTGCGCAATTTGAAGATGAAGGGCAACCCGATTAGTGAGACCAGGGGCTACAGGCCCACCGTGATTTGCCTCTTGCCGCACGTCAAGAGCATTGACGGGAAGGGTTTGCCGAGGACCGGGGGCGTTAGGAGGGTCAGCAAGAAGTCAGAGCCGAACGAACCCCCGAAGCAGAAGGGTGTGGTGCACCACGTGCACGGCGACCCGCACGCCAACAAGGAGAACGAGAGGTTGAGGCTGGAGAAGGCCAAGAAGCAGGCCGAGGCCGACCGCCAAAGGATGTTGAGCTACCAGAAGATCTTGCAGCACAGGAGTGAGGAGCCCGAGTACGCCAAGATCAAGGGACCCAAGCCCATTCGATTGAGCATCAACGAGCAGGAGAAACTGCTGGAGAAGTTGACACACCCGATCTACCCCGCTAGGGAGAAGGTCTCTCTTCCTGCGCACGCCACGCTGGCGTTCGGTAGGAGTGTGCCGAAGGAGGAGCTGGAGGCGCAGAGAAGGTTGAAGGCGGCCAACAAGGGCGCCACGAGCGTAGCGGCGCTGAAGGCGCGATTGACCGCAGCCAAGCGAGGAGTTGCCCCCCCGAAGAAGGTCAAAATGCAGGAGAAGAGCAAGGTCGGCGTGAAGGGCAAGGGGGGTGCTGGAAACCATGGCGACGACAAGGGCAACCACGACGTTAGTGACGACATTGCCCAGCTTCACAGGGAGGTCATGAGGCTACAAGAGATGCAGGAGACCGGACTGAGCTTGGTGCAGGCCCAGGAGAAGCATCTGGGTCACATCACCGGAGACTTGGCCGAAGCCAGGGCGAGGTTGAGCACGTCGCCTAACAAGGTTCTGGCGAGCAGCGGGGGCGGCAGTACTACTGGTATGAGCGCCGTTGACTTGATCAGCAGCTTCAGCAGCCAGGGCAAGACGCCCAGTATTTTTGCGCGCAAGGAGATATCCGAGTGGGTGCGCGAGATGGAGAGCGAATTTGCGACCAGCAGTACAGCTCTGAGTGTTTTGGTGGACATTCACAGCAGGGGCATCTTGGAAGACAGCACGTTGGCGGAGTACAGGAAGACCCTGGAGCAGGTTGGGGTGTTCAACGAGGTCAGAATCCCGAGGTGAGAAGCAGCGAGGAGCGAAGCGACGAGCTGGGAATGCTTAAATTCCGTTCGTTATTCGGCTGCGCTAGTAGCACCAGTCTAGATATCGACGCCGCTATCACCGCTACGCAATTCTAACTCGTAAATACCAATCTTCGTGCGATTCGCTACGCTCGTCGCAGTTTCGACTACGGAGGCTACGTTATGAGTGAGGAGGAGCGAGTCGAAGTGGGAGACGTCGCGAAGCGAGTGGTCAACTCTCGTGCCGGGGTGAAGCAGCTGTTGGTATTATTGGAGGAGGGGGGAGAGAACGAAGACAAGGTGGAAGCTCTGATTCAGAAGTTGGAGGGCGGGGCTGATGCCGTGGAGGGAGTTGAGGGCATGGGCACCGTGGTGCCGTCTGAGCCAAAGGACGACGAGCAGATGAGCGTTGCCAGTAGCAGGTGGAGCACCGAGAACCACGCGCAGGACAACCAGGGCGCGAGGGCCCAGGCGGTGCTGCAGCAGCAGAGGGAGATCCAGCAGCAGCAGGGGTTGCAGCAGGCGGCGAGCAGGAGGATGATGAGCGACACGGCGAGCATTTCTTCAACCATTCCGGAGGAGAGAGAGATCGAGATGGACGACATCATGAACCAGGCGAGGGGGGGGTCAGGGAGGAGGGGGTCGGGCGCTAGGGCAGGGCGTGTGCCGTCGCCGGTTCTGAGCAGCGCCACCACGACGGTGCCCACGTCGGAGATTAGGGATTTTAAGGGGGGGTTGGGGGGGAGGGAGGGGAAGAGGTGGTGAGGGAGGAGGTGGAAGGGGAAGTGGATATGCACAGGTACGAAACTTCGCCGCAGGGATTTGAGAACGAGAGGGCCTTGAGTGAGGTGGGCGGGAGGAGCGTGGGGGCAGTCAGTAGCGATGGTGTTGGGGAGGAGGAGGAGGAGGAGGAGGAGGAGGAGGAGGAGAAAAGGGAGGTGGAGGTGGTGGTGGAGGAGGAGGTCAAAATTGAGGAGAAGGAGGAGGTTAAGGTTGAGGAGGTTAAGGTTGAGGAGGTCAAGGTTGAGGAGGTTAAGGAGGAATTCAAGGTCATGAGCGTTCAGGAGAGGTTGAGGAAGAAAATGGCCGAGCAGGCTACGACTTTGGAACTTAGCGATGACAGCGACAGTGATGTTGAGGAGAAGGAGAAGGTTAAGGAGAAGGAGGTGGTTGAGGAAAAGGCTAAAATGGACGAACGGGTTTCGAAGCTGGACGCGATCGAGAAAAAGGCAGCGGAACAAGCGGCGAGCTTGAAGAAGGCCGACGGGTTCGACGGGTTCGATGACTCTGCTTTTGGAGGAGACGCTGGTGCAGGGGGAACTGTGAAAAGCGCAGCAGGGTTTGACGGTTTCGACGATTCGGCCTTTGGGAATACCCCGACCTCGACCACGACTACTACTACGACTACTACTACGACTACTACTACTACTGCTAAGGCGGACGGCTTTGACGGGTTCGATGACGCGCCTTTCGGGGAGACGACGGCAACGGCAAAGAAGACCGACGGGTTCGATGGGTTTGACGACACGGCTTTCGGAGGGACTACGACGACGACGACGACGATGGCTAAGAAGACCGACGGGCTCGATGGGTTCGATAACAACGACGCCTTTGGATCGGCGGCCACGCCTATTACGACGAAGAAAGACGATGGCGTCGGTGCGTTTGATGACAGCGCCTTTGGAGGAGAAGAGAAGGGGAAGGAGAAGGAGAAGGAGAAGAAGGCGGAAGTCTTCTCTTCGTCTGACTCGAAAGCCACGTTCGACATGAAAAAGGCGAGCGTGGAGGTCACAAAGGAGGTCTCGAAAGCAGTTTCGCCGCCGGCGGCGAAAAAGGAGGAGCAGAAGAAAATCAAATGGGTGGAGAGGTGGAGCGACGAGTACAAGCAGTGCTATTACTTCGACAAGACCACGAAACAAAGCTCTTGGGAAAAGCCCAACGAGCCATATATTCCGCACGCGGAGTACGTGAGCAGCAGTTCGGAGAGTGACAGTGATAGTGATAGCGATATTAGCAGTGACAGTGACGATTCTTTGTAATTTTTTTGAGGGGGGGTGGG
>BLQM01000167.1:76309-87150 GCA_012489335.1 Triparma laevis f. inornata
GTGAGCTGCGCGAGTGTGTGTGCGTGTGTGTGTGTGTGTGTGTGTGTGTGTGTGTGTGTGTGTGTGTGTGTATTGTGCGTTAGCGTTTCGTTCTCGTTTCTCGTTCTTTCCAGGCGATACCTCGCTTCGCGCTCACCTGATCAAACAAAAACCTAATGGCAGTGTTGTTCCTCATCTCGCCAATGTAGTGGACGCCTGTGTCGAACTCGAAACCCTTCTCGTAAAACGAGTGGCAGCACCCGCCGAGTTGATCGTGCTGCTCCAGGACCAAGACCTTCTTGCCAGCCTTGGCCATGATGGTTGCGCAGGTCATGGACCCGATGCCACTGCCGATGATGATAGCGTCAAAGTCGCCGTTGGCGGCGACGTGCTTCTCGAGCTTCTTGGCGGAGTAACCGGGCTGGGGGTTGCGTGTTGGCGTTAGAATGAGTGTTTTATGTTGGGTTTGTTGGGGCTGCGAATGTTGGTTACCTTGATGGTGGCATTCCTGACATCCCTGTCGTGCTCAAACGCCTTAGGGTTGGTCCTGGTCTGTGGGGTTGGGGTGGTTAGTTGATTATGGGGGTTGTGAGGGGCGGGAAATTGTTGGCGTGCGTAAATTGGATTGATTTGAAAGCTATTTAACATGCCTTGACGACGCCGAAGTGCACGAGTTGTCATGCGGCCTGTTTGGACTTACATCGCTCGGGAAGGGGTTAGAGGAGGGCTTAGAGCGCATCATATAAGCGAGGCCGACGGCGGCCAGGCCAGTTCCGATGAATGGTGCAGCAGAATCCATTGGTGGGTGATTTGATGTGTGATTTGGGGGAAGTGGTTTTGAGGGAGCGAAGATCTCAGATTCAGGAGTATGCGTTGCACCTTTTGTGCTTCAAAACTGCTTATCCGCGACTCGAGTCAAACTGGGGGAATTATCCCCCGAATTTAGTGTTGATCTGCGGCTCCTTCTTATTTTGCATACAATTCGAAGTACGAGAAGGTGTTTAAAGCTTGTCTCCAAGCGCGGTTTACTCCGGCGAATCTGCCCGGTTTTAGGACACCTCAAATTATGCTGTAGCATCAACGACAACGAAACGACCGTATATCAACCGCAACAACAACCCCACATAATGTCCACTACACCAAATAACTTTTCCACGTCCGTACACAATGTATGTATGTATGATGCACGTGTGAATCTCGAACCCTAGAGCCGCTCTGTGCTCCTCACGTAAAATCTCGAACCCTTGAGCTGCTCTGTGCTCCCTCGTTCTCCGTGACCCCCTCGGTCTCTGTGCCCACCTCGGCCTCTGTGCCTACCTCGTCCATTAGTGACCCTCTCTTCCAGTGCACTCACTTCCGCATTCGGAATCTCAACAAATCTTCCAGCGCACATCGGCGTTCGGAACTAAGTAAATCCTCCAGCGCACATCGGCGTTTGGAACCAAGTACACCGATGACAAAAACTTTACCAAGACTACACTGGATGTAGTGTTACTTGCATGCCGAGCCAAGCATACTCGACGACTAACTAACCCTTGATGTTAGGTTAGTTGGCGTCTGAGAAAGAAAGGTTACTCGTGAATCCCAGATGAGGGAGTAACGCAGAGTATTGAAGAAAGCTACCCCACCTTTTGGAAATGTAAAGTTCGAGTCATCTGGTAGGTCATATGACCAACTCGAATATATCTTCCAGTGCACATCGGCGTTTGGAACCAAGTAAATCTTCCAGCGAACTTCCGCGTTTAGACCTCAGTATCTTCCTGCGCATTTCTCACCGCGCTCGGACCCCAAATCTTCCAGCGCACTTCCGCGTTCGGAACACCCGCTCGGAACCCCCCCTCATGCAGCAGCGATACCTCCGCTTGCCCCAGTGACTAAAGCACAAGCTGGGCTTCTCTACAAGCGCCCCCTGCTTTTCATAAGCGACCCCTGTTCTTTGCTCCCCACACCACCCCACATTTTCACCCCTGTGTTTTCGTTTAGTCCAGCAACTCACGTCACCCAGAGCCGCACGGTTTTCCGTTTCACAGAAAGCAAAGAACAAAATTATAATATATAATACACCAAAATAAAGCCCCATCGTTTTATATTTAAATTTTAGTTGGGACGTTATTTTTTCTCCGAAGGTTACGTTCTTAATTCTCCTCCTCTTTTTTAACTCCTTCGTTCTTCTCCGCGAAATACTCCGCAATCCCTCTCCAGGCCACCGTAAAAACCACGCTCTGAAAACCGTTCGCGATGATCCTAGTCCTCAATCCCCTCCCAAAAAGTCCCTTCCATCCGTCAGCTGCTAGGATCATGCCGACTGCGTCGGTGTAGGATACTGCGTGTTTGGTTGCGATGGATTGTTTGGTTGTTTTGATTACTCGAATTGAGTTGGAGACGACATCGGAGAGTACGGAGGCGACAAAACCGACGAAAGCGTTGCGGACGAGCTGTGGGAATTGTTTGATGTGTTAGAATGACGAAATTGCGAATACGTTAAAATCTCATTCGCCGACCCCTCACCTTGGACTCGATCATCTTCGGCAGCCACTTCGCCTTGTTTAAAAAATTATAACAATAAAACCACGGATAATGCCCCACCATCGAGCTCGCATAAAGCGCCACAGCCCCTTGATAGAGCACGCTGATCTTCCCCGCCTTGACCTTCCTGATGAGGTTCTTGAAACCTGCGGTGGAGTCTACTTGGAGGACGGTTTTGCAGGTGTCGATTGGCATGAGTATTATCCTCCACATTCCAACAACGAGTGAAGCGATGAACGTGGATCTTCCAGCACCCCAATCTTGAGTCATTGCGAGGGAAGCTAGTAAGGAGTTGACGCCGTCGTTAGCGGCGGTGGAGCCGAATCGAGAGAGGGGACCTTGTATCACTGCGAACTCAACGCCTTTGTAAAATCGCGCTATTCCGCCTTGAGAGTACAAAGTTCTAATCGCAGCGAGGGTGCCAGTGCCGTAGCGATATTGGTAGTTCATTATGGTACGGAGCCACATGAGGGAGAGAACTTGGACGAGGCCGGCTGCGGCGCCGGGGAGGCCCCCGCCGAGGGCTTTTTTGCCGGCTTTTTTTAGGATGGCGGAGATGGTGTCGGGGGAGGCGGTGATGAGGGGGGATTTGGGGGACTTTGGCGGAGTGGAGGTGGAGGTGGAGGTGGCGGTGTAGGTTTTGAGGGGTTTCTTAGCGGCGGTCCTGGCGGTCCTTTGGGAGCTGGGAGGGGGGGCGCCGGTTTGGGGCGTTGTAGACGTAGTGGTGGTGGTGGAGTCTTGTGAGGAGGTTTGTTCGGAAGGGGCGGTTTCGGCGGTATCGGGGGACACTTGATCGGCGGACACTTGATCAGCCTGTGGTGGCGGTTGGGACGAGGGGCGTGAGGGGGGTGAGCGGTGGAGTCGTTGGTTTGGAATTTTTGGGGCGGAGAGGACTAGGAAAGGGTTACGAGGGGCGCTTCACTCGTGAGGTAGGCGGCTTAGTGGGTTCAAATATATTGCTGGTGTCATAATTTGCTCAATATGGACAATCAAATTCTGTTCAAATCGCACCGAACGGACCGTCGATCAAAACTGCAAACATCACATCACTCACGTAAGCTACACAAACAGTTCCGCCATTAGGACCGAAGACTAGCACAATGGCCAGCAGGAGGAAGAGACGAGCCACAATCATGGCTGTAGAAGGGGAGGAAATGGGGAAAACGATTTTGACCACTCCCAGCCATTTTTCAGAAGTGAAAATAACAGCTTTTTCTGTTTGTTTGACAAAATTACGACAAGACACGACACAGTGAGTAAAGGAGAGGAGATAATTGTCACTATTGTCTCAGAAGTTGCCCTGATGTAGGCGTAGCGGTACGGGGATAAGTTTAAATCGCGTGCGAAAGTCTCGGTGGGAGGCTCGCCAGTTTCATCCACTTTACCCCTCATTCCTCTGACCATTTCGACCCCTTTTTCGCCACCCTCATGACAGAGTTCCCAACACTCCACCCTTCTCCAGCGCTCCACCATGACTACTCCCTCCGTCCCTCCTCCCCTAATCGAATCCTCCGCCTCCGCCATAAGCCTTCAGATGTCGACCCTCCGTACCTCCCTCCTCTCCGCAAAAGAGAAGGAGGCGGACATGCTCAACCAGAAGAACGCGGCTGAGAGGAGGACAAAGGACGCGAAGGAAGAGCTATGGAAGGTTGAAGGTGTTATGTTGGGGGAGAAGAGGAAGAGGTTGGAGGTGAGATTAAATTAGTCTAATGCAACGGCAACTCCTCGACCGGCACGACACCTCGCCCTCGCCCGGGTAGATCTTGCCCGCCCCTCACCGCTGGCCTGCAGCACCGCGTCCAGTACCGGCTCGATCCCTTCTAGGAAGCGGCGCTCGACGATGATCTCGCAGCTCTCCGGCGAGATTTTTAAGTTTCCTCGTTTCGTAATTCTCCTAACACCGAAGCTCTCCCAGCTCCTTGAAAAAGAACGTGAACTAACCTCCCTCCTAACCTACCTCCGCTCCGCCATAACCTCCAAAGAATCCCTAATAACCTCCACCTCCACATTAATCTCTCAACTGAAAATAATCGATACTGAGAATTTCAAGGAATTTAATAATCAAATTTGTAAATTGATAGGAGTTAGAGGAGGGGTTGAAGAGGAGGAAGAGGTTTTTTTGAGGAGGATCAGAGAGATGGAGGAGTTGGAGGCTTTGGAGAGGATCGAGAACGGAGGTGAGAGAAAGGGTTTGAGACGTTAAACCTTCGAATCGCGGAATTCTAACCTTACAAGAACAGATTTAGCGGATAAACTCGAAACCCTCCAAAAACACCAAAAACACCTCACAGACCTTATCGCCAAAGAGGAGCGCGCAAGCGAAGGGCTTGATCAGAGGATTGAGAGTTTGACGACGGGGGTGAAGGCGGCGAGGAAGAGGAGGAGGAGTGCGGGGTTGAGTTTGGAAGAGGCGGAGGGGAGGTTGAGGAAGTTGAGGAGGGGGAGGAGGAAGAGGGATTAGGGGGGAGGGCGTTTGGTGCGTGTTTTCGTTGTTTATTTTTATATTGATTTTGAGTAAATGGATTGTACGTTTATATTTTTCTGTTGCAAAATGTCTATATATTGACTTCTAATCATAATTTAAGTTTAGCGCGGCTCTGGATTCTAGAGCTCTTCCGCCTTCATCTCCCCCTTCAACTTCGCAATAATAGTCTCTGCAGCCCTCTCCCCCGAAATAACCGCACCCTCAATATGCCCATGTTCATCCTCCGTCTCAGTCCCCGAGAATACAACCCTACCCTCCAAGTGCTCTTCCCTCAAAATTCTGCTCCCGTAGGTCGCAGGGCTTCCACCTGGAACTCCAACATCGCTCCATATCTTCACGTCCACACCTGTTATCCCTTTGATTTTATCCCCGTCGGAACCGAAGATTTGCGCTATTTCAGCGCGCACGTTCTAAGAAGGAGTGCCGAGAGCGAAAGCGAGACCGTGTTAGTTGCGTTGATGAGAACCTGACGTTTCCCCACTTCAGGCCTTAGGATAGATAATGAAATCTAAAGCATCATTAAAAACGAACATTAAACCATTCCCGCTTACCCGTCTCACCTCCTCATTCGCCCCTTCCTTTACGAACATTCCAATCGCATATTTCCCATTCCCATAATCGCTATTATCCCACGTAACCTCAACATGCCCACCTAACCTACTCGTCCCCGAACTGCACAAGCTCAGTTTACCTTCTCCCTCCTTCCACCACGGTTTATCGTATTCTACGATCGCCTTGCCGGTGTTGTACATCCAGGTTTGGGTTGATAGCATTGAGGAGGTTTGTTTTGAGGGGAGGGGGGGTGAGAAGTTTATGTGCGTGGCGATCATTTGAGGGGGTGCGGCTATTACAACGAATTTTGTTTGGATGGAGTCGTTGAGTGTGACGATGTCATTATTGAGGCCGATTTTGGTGACGCTGTTGTGTGTGGGTGTGTTACCTTGTTAGAATGAATACGATGTTCAACTTCGAGTATCTCGTTCTTGGTCTTTCCATTCCTATCCCATGTTTCGTATGTTTCTCAGCAAGTTTTTTTTAAGCATTAGTATATTGGGTTCCGAGGCCCACTTCAGGCCTTAGGATAGATAAAATATCTACAGCATCATTGAAAACGGAACATAGGGTTGGCGGTCTTTTTTTAATTTTTTATCGCTCGCATTCGTCTTACCTCGTACTCAACCTAACCTCCCCCCCTCTCTTAACAACCTCCTCCGCCAATTTAACAGGCACCCCACCAACCCCTCCCTGTAACCTCTCCGCACCAGGCCCACACGCTAAAAGCTGTCCCCCCGTATTCAAAAGCTGCCTCTGCCCTCCCCCGTACAAATCCTGATGGTGAGCGAGTAGCGAAGCAAAGAGTTAGTATGAAGCGTTTATTGTAGTGAGGATCGTCGAGCGAAGCGAGCTGAGGAGTGAAGCGACGGATTGAACGAGCTCATTTGGATGAGCTCGTTCATATTTGCAACGCTTCGTAATCTCAGAGACTTCGCTCCTCGCTAGTAGAGTGCTTATTATAGCCCGTCGCTTTGCTCCTCACGGGGCTTTCGACCTCGCAGCTTCTCTCACCTGCAAAATAACATCAACCCCATCACTCGGTTGCTTAAACTTCTCAATCCCCAAACGCTTCGTTAATGCATTTAAACGTTGGTCAGACCACGTCCACGCTCCTCCTAGGTCGAAAGGTGAATTCTGTGAAATGATCTTTGCACGACCTCCAATCTGTGTGCTTTTTTTTACAACTAAAACCTTCGTAGCCGGCATGGAGCCGAGGACTAATTCTGCCGTTAGAAGGCCGGAGATTCCGGAACCTATCACTACGACATCGAAGACGGGTGGAGGCTGAGACGTGAGAGAAGTTATTGTTAGGGAGGACATGGCGAGGAGGAGGGTGGAGCTGAAAGAGCTGAAGCGTTTAAGCATGGGAAGGGGGGTTGAGGGGTAGGAGGTTGATAGTGGAGGACTCTAGGACACGGGGTGCAGTTAAATAGTTCTCTTGATTTCGGAATGTTGCATGGGCTTTTCGTGCAAGATCTTCGTTAAAGCTTGTATTGTTTTCGCGTTTTTGAGAGACTCAGACGACGCTTTGATCGAAGGGTCTCGGGATCCTTATATTTTAAAGTTCAGAGAACGGTCTACCCCTGATTTATTTGGATGTCGATTGATCACGAACTTTTTGCCTTCGAGCCAGGTATTGGAGAGCAGGAAAAGGACGTAAGACCGTTGCGTATCGAAGTCTATGATGACAATTTAATTGGCACTCCGATGTCTGTTCTTAATGACGCGAGTGTAGTGAAACGTGGGACGGGTGATGAAGTGAATGAATGGGATGATGGGGTATCTTCGAGGAGGTGGAGGGGGGGCAATAAACGGATGGTGGGAGTGGAACGGGATAAGTGGAGAAACATTACATGGACGTGTGGGTTAGCAGGTTGTCGATATAAGACTAGTAAACCGGGTCATATGAAGTATCATAAGGCTGCGAAGCATGGAATCAATGTTGTCTGGTTTTCATGCGATCAAGATAATTGCGACTACAAGGCAAAGCAAGCAAAATACCTCAAGCTGCACAAACAACACATACACAGCATTGGCGTCGTTTGGCACCAGTGCGATTCATGCGACTACAAATCAAAGGATGCTGGCAACCTCAAACGACACAAACAAGCTATTCACAAAATTGGCGTCGTTTGGCCCCCCGTTTGGCCCCCCGTTTGGCACCAGTGAGATTCATGCGAATTCAGAACAAAGCAGCAGGCAACCTCAAACGACACATCCGAATACAACACGAATAATAACCAAAATCAATAACCTATAATATTTTCAACTATAAATCATCAATCAATTCATTATTCATCATCATCATCATTCTATAAACATCAACTATAACCGCTACGATCGTAATACTCTCCGTAGTACAAATACAACTCCTCTCCAGCAGCTACATCGCTGGACAGAAAAAAAAGCACTTTCCCAGCCTCCGTCTCTTCGGTTGAATCAACGTTAGCTTCCTCCGGCGTCGTTGGCTCGTTAATTCTACACAGAATCGTTGACTTCTTGAAACCGGAGAAGAGCGTATTGAAAAGAAAACGGGAGAGGGGGATGGTATCAGAACCACCGGAGCAGTAGTCGGAGATGTCGCCAGAGGAATCGGTTGGATCTAGGACTCCGCGTTCTGAAAGGGAGCCGGGAGAGTTCTGGAGCTTCCAGACGTAGGCGACGGAGTTGGGGTGGGTTTGGAGTTTCTTGTTGCGGTAGGCGTTGGTTGGAGTTAGGACACCGGGGTAGAGGCCGAGGTTCGTGCCGGCGGGAAGGTGTTTTGTTGCGAAGAGGCCGAGGCCGGCGTTGGGGATTTTAGAGGGTCTGTTGTTAGGGTCGAGGAGCGAAGCGACGAGTTAGAGTGAATGGTGTTGTGGTGAACGACACTATTCCGTCTCACCTTTTGGCGACTGCGTCGTCCGCGATGAGCATCTCGCCACGAGGCCGATCAAAGTAGAACGTCAGAGACGAGTACACGAGCGAGCTAGTAAGGACCTGGGGTAGGATGGAGTGGAAGAGGTGGATCTGGTTGGGATCGGTCAGCGGCGACGCGAGGAGAGCTGAGCGGAGTTGGGGTTGCGAGCCAAAGCGGCCGAAGCGCGGTTCGACAGTTATGCGCTGAAACGACCTAGTTAGAGTTAACGAGGCCAGGAGGATAAATGCGAGGAGCAGTCTTGAAGACATTTGTGGAGGGTAGGTCGCGCTAACGTGTGTCACAGTGTGACCACAGGGCCTGATCTTCGCGCCCGGCTCGTTCGCCATACACACGCAGCACGTCGCATCTTCTTCATCCTTCAAAATCGTCTTCGAAGTAGTAAAAGTCGTCGTAGCTGTTGATTTCTGGATCGTCGTAGTTGTCGATTCCTCCGCCGCCGATCCCTCGTTTCCCCCCTCCTCATCCTCATCCCCCTCGTCATCCCTCCCCCTCTTTCTACGGGTTTCTTGAGCCTTCAATCTACTAGAACATCGGGCGGCTACAGACTTAGACATCGTGGTTCGTAGGTTTTGAGAAATTGACTGCTAACTTTTCTCAGATTTTCTTCCCTCAATTTCAATCTCGTCGATTCTACCGTCCCACACGCAATCCCAGAGTCTGTGGCTCTTTCGACGTACACTCAACACATACAAGTCTCCCCTCGGCCACCTCAACACACACCTAGCCCACCCTGCAAGATATCTAGCCAATCCCCGTCCTAAAGCCAACTTTGCTCCGAGCTAGATTTCAGAACCTCCTGCTTCGTCTTCACTTCGCCGTCAACCATTCTAGCGCCGCGTAACCTCCGCGTAACCTCCGCGTAACCTCCCTCAAATGAATATCGCCTATGCCTGCCGCTCGCCTTGGGAGTGGGTGTTCAAGAAAGCTTTAGAAGACAGTTACGACGGTGTCGAAGTGTACCAGAGCCTGCGGTTATTGAAAAGCGCCTTCGATATCGACGGAGGAATACGGAGACGAGGTGGGCCAAGCACATTCTCGTTCATTATTCACGACGATGACGGGAAGGCTATCTACGCCGGCGACAGCGACGTCTTCGAGAGCTTGGAGGACAAGGACGAGTTCGTCACGTGCGTGAACGAGGTGAGAAAATGCGTTATCCCGTTCATGCTACGTAATTCTATCTTTAACACCAAACTTCATGCGACTCGCTACGCTCGTTGCAGGCCGTCGCGACGCAGTTCATCGCTCATTCAACGTTGATCGATTTCGATTTTCACTGTCACGAGACGAAGGCAGCGTCGTTTGAGCTGCCGTCCGTGCCTGCGGTTTTGAAGACGCCGCTCGGATCGTGCGGAGACGGGGTATATTTCGTCTGGAATGTCTCGGAAGTTATTGAGAAGATTAAAGATAATTACGAGAGGGCGATTGGAGAGAAGGATTTTATCGAGAGTATACAAAAGACGAAAGGACGGATTCCGCGATGGGTGATTCAGAAGGAGGTGAAGAGCAGATCGTTGGACGGGTGCAAGTTTCACCTTCGGACCTACGTTTTAGCTGTTGAGGGCAGGGAAGGCTTGGATATTTTCGTGTATGTACGAGAGCACGAGGTTAGAGTTGCATCGGAGAAGATGGAGAAGGGGGAGGGGAGGGAGAGGGGGGCGCACATAACGAACGGTGCGAGTGGCGGCGGAACGAGGAGGTTGTTGCTTAGGAATGTTGAGGAGTTAAGGAGTTTGAAGGGGGAGCTTGAGGGGTTTGTTGTTTCGTTTTTTGAGAAGATGCAAAAAGGTAGCAATCTAATGGCGAGGAAATTGGTGGGTGATGGAGGAGTTCATTTTGTTTTGGCGGGTGTTGATATAATGGTTGATGTGGATGGGACGATGACCGTACTGGAGGTGAATGCGTACCCGGCAGCACCAAGTGAGGCTGATTTAGGGGAGAGTGACGAAGGAAAGGAATTCGGGCATCATTTAGTTGGGTTAGGTGAGACGCAGCGAAGAGCGAAGTGACAAGCTGGGAATGCGATAATAACGGTTGTAATTTTTCTGCGCTAGCAGCCTTGGTTTGAACGCACAAGCTGCCTTCACCCTCACCCGATTCTAACACATTAACACAAATCTTCATGCGACTAACTACGATCGTCGCAGGTTGGTCTTTATGTGATTTTCTGAAGAAACAAAGTTGGAAAGGAAATGAAACTGACTGGAGGAAGATTTAAATGAATATGTGAAAATGATTTTGTTATGATTTAAAAAAGTAGGTTTTTCATTATTTGGGTTAGTGTTAGTGTTATGGTTATGGTTATGGTTATGGTGAAGAAGTTGGAGAGAGGGTTATGGTTATGGTTATGGTTATGGTTATGGTTATGGTTATGGTTAT